>MJUU01007415.1:0-14701 GCA_002080025.1 Modiolus philippinarum | reverse complement strand
AGATTCATAAGTAATTTTTTATCACATTTTTTTCATTTTCATGGAATTTTTAACAAAATAATGTGTAAAAAGAAAGTTTCGCACTGACCGGTGTATATGTAATGACTAAAATGGAGATTCATAAGTAATTTTTTATCACATTTTTTTGATTTTCATAGAATTTTTAACAAAATAATATGTAAAAGGAAAGTTCTGCACTGACCGGTGTATATGTAATGACTAAAATGGAGATTCATAAGTAATTTTTTATCACTTTTTTTGATTTACATGGAATTTTTAACAAAATAATATGTAAAAGGAAAGTTCTGCACTGACCAGTGTATATGTAATGACTGAAATGTAGATGTATAAGTAATTTATTATCACATTTTTTGATTTTCATGGAATTTTTAACAAAATAATGTGTAAAAGGAAAGTTTCGCACTGACCAGTGTTTGTGTAATGACTAAAATGGAGATTCATAAGTAATTTTTTATCACATTTTTTTATTTTCATGGAATTTTTAACAAAATAATGTGTAAAAGGAAAGTTTCGCACTGACCGGTGTATATGTAATGACTAAAATGAAGATTAATAAGAAATTTTTTTTATAACATTTGTTCATTTTCGTGGAATTTTTAACAAAATAATGTTTAAAAGGAAAGTTTCACACTGACCGGTGTATATGTAATGACTAAAATGAAGATTAATAAGTAATTTTTTTTATCACATGTTTTCATTTTCATGAAATGTTTAACAAAATAATATGTAAAGGGAAAGTTCCGCACTGAATGGTTCATTTGCAATTGACGACTTTCCAATTACTAAAGCACCGCCTGGTGGACGATCATCGAACTACTAAAAAAATTATTTGAGTAAAATTGATTGACATTTTTTATCATTTTCTGTATTTTGGTGGAGTTCTTAACAAAGTGAATGGAAATTTAGCTATTTATTTTCAATTTATGTATTTTTTTTCATATCAAATTAAAGCATTGGACTGTTCCCAGTCACTGTCAATTTTGTATAAAACCGTTATCACGATTGAATTTGTTTCGTTTCATTGGAAAATTTCAATTATCTATTAATCTAGTGATTATTTTGAACATCATTAAATGACGAGTCCTCTCTCGTCAATTGACGAATTGTATTCGTCAAATGACGAGTACCTGGACGTGAACTGTTATGGACGTGAATCGATTCGTCCCGTCCCGTCCCGTCCCGTTCCCGTCAGCGATCCGTTCACGTCCCGTCAGCAATCCGTTTCGCGTTCGTCAAACGGTAAGGGCTACGTTGCACAGTACTGTAAATATAAATCATTTTTGTAAAATTCCATTAAATTTTTCCTTGAATGCATACATGAAAGTTTAGTACAGATTTGATAAAATTGATCCTGACTTTAAATTTACCTCTAATACAGACACCATCATATCCGAGTACTCTGTTTCTAGTCCACATTGATAAAAACGTAGATCTGGTTCAGATGTTACTTTGGTCCCTTTTAAATTTTTCCAAATGGACCTGTGTGCTTGATTACAGTATCTAAATAAGATAAAAACCAGAGGCTCAGAGACTGAGCCTGTATCGCTCACCTGACCAAATGCTTCTTTGCCATGGATATGACCAAAAAAAGATATGAAAAAGAAAGTAAATGAGGTAAATGTCAAGGAGACAACATCTCCATCTCCATGTATTTACTGATGAGGTCTAATGTTAAGCCATGTTCTCCATTGACACAACTGTTTTTTGTCTGATCCTATTGAAATAAGTAATCTTTGCAAAGGATTCCAATACAGTTTAGTTAAATTTTCTTGAATAGTTTCAGAGAAGATAATGAAAAGTATGGTTTACACATACCGGGCTACGATGTTAAACTGTGTTCTGCACTGGAGGCCATGTTTTTTGTTGGATTGAACTGAAAATAGCAATTTTTTTTTAAAAGTACCTTCTGTACATCATTCCTGTAAAGTTTGGTTGAATTTGCTTCAGCAGTTTCAGAGGAGAAGATTAAAATAATACGTTCCCATAGGGTCTGTGCTATTTTTTTTTGTAAGATTGAAATAAAATGAGCAATCTTTGTAATGGACCTTTAGTACATCATTCCTGTAAAGTTTGGTTGAAGAGGAAAAGGTGATTTTTCCCATATGGTCCAATGTTAAACCTAAATTCCGCGCTGGCGGCCATGTTTTTATTGGAACGGAACGAAGTGAGCAACCTTTGTAAAAGACCTTCCATACATCATTCCTGTAAATGTTTGGTTGAATTTGCTTCAGTGGTTTCAGAGGAGAAGATGAAAATGTGATATTCCCGTAGGGTCCAATGTTAAACCATGTTCTGTGCTTGCGGCCTTGTTTTTAGTCGGATCAGAAGTAAATGAGTAATCTTTGTTAAAGACCTTTAGTACACTATTGCTGTTAAGTTTTGTTGAATTTGCTTCAGTGGTTTCAGAGCAGAAGATGGAAATGTGATTTCCCCATAGGGTCCAATGCTAAACCATGTTCCGTGCTGGCGGTCATGTTTTTTTGTAGGATCGGAAAAAATGAGCAATCTCTCTTAAGGAACTTTAGACTTTAGTACATCCTTCCTGTAAAGTTTGGTTGAATTTGCTTCGGCCGTTTAAGAGCTGAAGATGAAAATGCGATTTTTCCCATGGGATCCAATGTTAAACTTACTTCCGCGCTGGCGGCCATGTTTTTTATCGGATCGGAACCAATAACTAAATACCGAAGCTACTGTGAATTCAATTTCTGCATATGAAATGAGCAATCTTTGCAAAAGATTCCTGTAAAGTTTGGTTGAATTTACTTCAGCCGTTTCAGAGCAGAAGATGAAAATGATATTTTCCCATAGGGTCCACTGTTAAATCATCTTCCGTGCTGGCGGTCATGTCTTTTGTCGGATCGGAACGAAATGAGTCATCTTTGTTAAGGACATTTAGTACACCATTCCTGTAAAGTTTGGCTGCATTTGCTTAAGTGGTTTCAGAGCACAAGATGAAAATATGATTTTCCCATAGGGTCCAATGTTAAACCTAAGTTCCGCGCTGGCAGCCATGTTTTTTATCGAATTGGAATGAAATGAGCAATCTTTGTAAAGGGCCTTCCATACATCATTCCTGTAAAGTTTGGTTGAATTTGCTTCAGTGGTTTCAGAGAAGAAGATGAAAATGTGAAAAGTTAACAGACGACGGACGGACGGACAACGGACGCCAAATGATGGCCATAACTCACACTGACCCACACTGGGTCAGGTGAGCTAAGAAAAGAGTAATAACTAAGAAGAGTGGACACCTGTCTATCACATGTGAAGATTTTAGGCTTCATGATTTCTGCAGCCAGTGTTATTATAGAGATGAGGTCAGAGAGACGTATATTTTTTTGTACATTTCTATAGATCATATGTAGTTGATGTACCATAAGAAATACATAGAAAAGGTTTTTTTAGTGAATGGACATTATTTTCAGATTTTAATGCTGATTTTTTAAAAAGAAAATGCTAGAAACTGAAAATTCTATAATTCCATTCTTTCGTAAAATTATACTGAAAATAGCCCAGAATTTATGACTAAGTATAACACTCTACCTTAAAAAATATAAAAGTACAAAAAGTAGATGACGGATATGCACCAAAGTAAGAACCACTTGGTCAGCGGTGTAAGGAACATTCATGCCATGTTTAGTTTTCATCCATTCAGTTCTTCTCTAGAAGAAGATTTTTGTATGGATTTCCCATAGGTTAAATTCTAAATAAAATTTGATCTTGAAAATTGTGTTTTTGGCCCTAGGAGCTGGAGAACAGTGAGACAACAAACAAGTGTGGACAAACGAAGATGTCTCGTCTGAATAAGTGGCTTTGACTGAATAAATATGTGAACATAATAATGGAACATATCAAACTGATAGGTATATCTTACTAAATGTGAAAGCATGCACCAAATACCAACATGCTTCCATGTACAAAACAAGAGGCTCTCAAGAGCCTGTATCGCTCACCTGTGCCATGATTGACACAATAAGTCAAAATAATCACAACGTTTAAGGTTCTCATTTTCAAATTTGTTTATTGACTGTTTAAGGGTCTCATTTTGAAGTTTGCTGATGATATATGATCCAAAATGAAATTATGTTACCGATTGGCAGCAATTTGTGATGGGGCGTAGACCGACTGTCACCTTTCTTGAAGAAGACATAATAAAAAGATCATTGTGCCTCACTTTGGTTCCAATTGGCTTAGTATATTCAGAGGAGATCTTTGAATGATTTCCCATGGGGTCTAAGGTTATACAATGGTCCCCGCTGACTGCCATCTTAGATGCCATGCGGACATGCCAGACATTTAATGAAGGGACCAAGTAAGGACCATTGTGACTATGTATGATTCCAAATGGCCATGTACTTTCAGAGGAGAAGATCTTTGAATATGTTTCCCTATAGGGTCCCCTATAGGGTTCCCTCCTAGCGGCCATCTTGGGATATAACATGTATGATGTGGTCTTGCCAGACTTTTTTTTAAAGGGGCCACCTAAGGACCATTGTGCCCAACTTTGGTTCCAATGTGCCCAGCAGTTTCAGAGAAGATGTTTGAATGAAAAGTTTATGATGGACAGACCACTGACACAGTGATGACAAGAAGATCAACATGGCATAGCCATGCTGGTCAGTTATAAAGTTATGCAGGCAATGAAGTTAAGATGCTACTTCAATATTTATCTGGGAGAGATGTTTGCAAGGTGGGCAAATGAAAATTACTGTAGGACACAATATACAATTATATATACAATTATTATTAATTTCTGAAACAAGAGGCTCTCAAGAGCCTGTATCGCTTACCTGGACCATGGTGACATAGATAAAAGGCATTTCCAATGACATAAAATTTAGCAGAATACTTTTTTTTCTAAAATTATAGTATTTTTGTTTGGTTTCCATGGCAACTGAAAGATCCACCATCCATTACAACCCATAACGGAACAACATAAAAAAAACAAATTGGGCAGGGGTTCCCCTTATAATCAAGGTAATACATAATGCTAAAATTGAAACATTCAGACCACAATTCAAATAAAAATTCAAAACTTTGGGCAGATTTATTGTTTCCCTTAATATCAAAAGGGCCAATGTAAAAACTATGGCCATCTTGGATGAGGTATGGGCCTGCCAGATACATTTTTTGGATGGGACCTCCTAAGGACCATTGTGGCTTTGTTTGGTTCTAATTAGACCAGTAGTTTCTGAGAAGATCTTTGAATGTATATCAAAGGGTCCAATGTTAAAACTATGTTCCCGCTGGGGGCAATCTTGGATGAGGTACAGACCATCTAAGGGCCATTGTGACTAAGTTTGGTTATAATTGGACTTGAAGTTTCTGAGAAGAACATCTTTGAACGCCTTTTCCATAGGGTCCAATGTTAAAACTTTGTTCCCGCTGGCGGCAATCTTGGATGAGGTACGGACCTGCTGGATACCTTTCTGGGAAGGACCATCTAAGGACCATTGTGACTAAGTTTGCTTATAATTGGACTGGTAGTTTCTGAGAAGATCTTTGAATGTCTTTTCCATAGGGTCCAATGTTAAAACTATGTTCCCCGCTGGCGGCCATCTTCGATTAGGTATGGACTTGCCGGATACCTTTTTTGGAAGGGACCATCTAAGGACCATTGTGACTACGTTTTGTTATAATTGGACTGGAAGTGTCTGAGAAGATCTTTGAATGTTTTTTTCCATAGGGTCCAATGTTAAAACTATGTTCCCCGCTGGCGGGTATCTTGGATTAGGTATGGACCTGTCGGATACCTTTTTTGGAAGGGACCATCTAAGTGAAGTTTGGTTATTATTGGACTGGTAGTTTCTGAGAAAGAAATCTTTAAATGCTTTTCCATAGGGTCCAATGTTAAAACTATGTTCCGCGCTGGCGGCCATCTTGAATTAGGTACGGACCTGTCGGATACTTTTAAGAAGAGACCATATAAGGACCATTGAGTCTAAGTTTGTTTATAACTGGACTGGTAGTTTCAGAGAAAAAGGTCTTTGAATGTCTTTCCCATAGGGTCCAATGTTAAAACTATGTTCCCCGCTGAAGGCCATCTTGGATTATGTACGGACTTGCCGGATACCTTTTTTTGAAGGGACCATCTAAGGACCATTGTGACTGAGTTTGGTTATAATTGGACTCGTAGTTTCTGAGAAGATCTTTGAATGTAATTTCCATAGGGTCCAATGTTAAAACTATGTTCCCCGCTGGCGGCCATCTCGGATTAGGTACGGACTTACCGGATACCTTTTTTTGGAAGGGACCATCTACGAACCATTGTGACTAAGTTTGGTTATAATTGGACAGGTAGTTTCTGAGAAAAAGATCTTTGAATGTCTTTTCAATGGGGTCCAATGTTAAAACTATGTTCCCCGCTGGCGGCCATCTTGGATTAGGTATGGAACTGTCGGATACTTTTTTTGGAAGAGACCATCTAAGGACCATTGTCTCTAAGTTTGGTTATAATTGGACCGGTAGTTTCTGAGAAGACCTTTGATTGTCTTTCCCATAGGGTCCAATGTTAAGACTATATTCCCCACTGGCGGCCATCTTGGATTAGGTACGGAGTTGCCGGATACCTTTTTTAGAAGGGACCATCTAAGGACCATTGTGACTAAGTTTGCTTATAATTGGACTGGTAGTTTCTGAGAAGAAGAAATTTGAATGTCTTTTCCATAGGTTCCAATGTTAAAACTATGTTCCCCGCTAGCGGCCATCTTCGATTAGGTACGGACATGCCGGATATAATTTTTAAGGGGACAACCAAAGGACTATTGTGATCAAGTTTGGTCCCAATTGGCCCAGTGGTTTCAGAGGAGAAGATCTTTGAATGAAAAGTTTACGACGGACGGACGGACGACGGACGACGGACGCCAAGTGATGGCAAAAGCTCACCCTGGCATTTGCTCTTAAATATGTAACAAATATTTTTTAATAAAGAGATAGCAGTGGATTTCTCTAAAACTTAAAAGAGAAAAGTAAACCAAAGAAGATTTGAACTAGAGGCTCACATGAGCCTATATCGCTCACCTGGTGACTGGTTTTATTCATTGTCACGAAGAGACCACCCATTCATAATATAAATCAATTCACCAGATGTTACATTTTCAATCTTGGATGAGTTACAAACATAAAAATTACAAACTCCCAAAGATAACCGTAACCAAACTTTGGATGCATTTCCCATAGGGTCCCTATGTTAAACTATGTTCTCTACTGGCAGCCACCTTCAATGAGGTATGAACATAAAAATCACAAACTTTCAAGGGAACCACCTAAAGACTATTGTGATCAAGTTTGGCTCCAATTGGCTCAGTAGTTTCAGAGAAGGAGATCTTTGAATAAATTTCCAAGAGGGTCCTATGTTAAACTATGTCTTGTGCTGACGCCCATCTTTGATGAGGTACGAACATGAAAATCACAAACTTTAAAGGGGACCAGCCAAGGACAATTGTATCCAAGTTTGGTTCCTATGGGCTTATAGTAGTTTCAGGAGAAAAGACCTTTGAATGTATTTCCCATAGGGTCCCTATATTAAATTATGTTCCCCACTGGCGGCCATCTTGGATGAGGTACAACCACAAAAATCACAAACTTAATAGGGGGAAAATGAGGACTATTGAGACAAAAGTTGGTCCACATTGGCTAAGTGGTTTCAGAGGAGGAGATCTTTGAATGCATTTCCCATAGGATCCTATGTTAAACTATGATCGGCCATCTTGGATGAGATGCTAATCTGCTGGACATATGTAGAAATTGTTGTCCTGGAAAAGCTCAACACTTTTGTAATTCCCATTTAACCTCCATCTCAAACAGTTTTTGAAATAAAAGTAAAAATGTTAAAAAATCGTGAAATTCAAAGAAAAAGGGGCCATAACTCCTCTGTGGGTCGTAGATTTTCTTCAAACTTGCAGGAAATGTGGATTTTACTATGCTGACCATTTTTGTAATTTAAACTTTACTTCTATCTTCTACCATTTTCAATATATAACACTAAAAGTCACAAAAAAAACGAAAATTTTACGGAAAAGGGGCAATAACTCCAAGATGGGTTATCGGATATTCTTCAAAATTGCAGGCCGGGTAGATCGCATCATGCTGATCAATTTTATCCCCATGCCAGATTTTTGATATCTGTAACGGTTTTCAAGTTATTTGCAAAAAACGGCAATTTACCCCTTTGTTCTATTTTTAGTAACAGCAGCCATGTTGTTTGGTCTACGGACATAAAAATCACAAACTTGAAAGAGTATACCCTTGTGATGATTCAGGCCAAGTTTGGTTGGTATTGGCCCAGCAGTTTCAGAGGAGAAGATCTTTGAATAAAAGTTAACGGACGGGCGGACGGACGACGGACGCCGAGTGATGGCAAAAGCTCACATGGCCTTTGGCCAGGTGAGCTAAAAACAGAATTTAAAGGGAAATAACCCATAACCATATGGCATTGAAGAAAAAAAAAATTGGTGAAAAAGAGTCAATATCTACAACACAGGCAGTTAGATTTTCTTCAAAATTTCAGAGTATGCAGATCAGATATGCTGAAAATTTTTGCAACTTACACTTCACCTCTATCTGTTACATTTTTTGAAATAAAAAATAAAAAATGCATAAATTTTGAAAATTTTACGGAAAAAAGCTGTAACTCTGAGACGGGTTTTCCGATTTTCTTCAAAATTGCAGGGGAGATAGATCTCGTCATTCTGAACAATTTTACTTGTGTCAGATTTTTGATATCTGCATCTGTTTTCGAGTTATTGGCCAAAAACTGCCATTTATCCCTATGTTTTTTTTTTAGTAACAGTGGCCATGTTTTTGACCTGCGGCCATGAAAATTACAAATTGAAAACTAGATATCCTAGTGATTATTCACTTAAAGTTTGGTTGCATTTGGCCCAGTGTTTTCAGAGGAGAAGATTTTTGAAAATGAGCTAACGACGGACGGACGGACGGACAACGGACGCAAAAAGATGGCAAAAGCTCACCCTGGCATAGCCAGGTGAGCTAAAAAGTATAAATACTTAGATATGAATTTATACTCGCCAAGACCTACCCCCAGACCTAATAACATGGGTTTAGGTCTAACAATAAAAATATGATAACAAGAGGCTCTCAAGAGCCTGTATCGCTCACCTGGGTCCTGCAGCATTATAATTCCCAATCGATGGTCCATCTTCAGTGGTGTATGTACATAAAAATCAGAAACTTTTTTATAAAATTTAATTAAAATTGTTCAAGCAGTTTTAATGCAGTTTCCAAACTTTAGGGCCTATGTTAATCTTCGTTCCCTGCTGGCAGCTATTTAACATAAACTTTGAAGAGGGTCACATAAAGACTATAATATCAAAATTCTACTGACATTGTCCAAGCAAATCTGTTTATGCATTTCCCCATTGGCTCCAATGTTACACTAAGTTTTGCTACTAGTGGAAATGTCGAAAGACGGATAAGCACCAAAGTAAAAAGCTTGGTCAAAATCTCACAAGTTTCATTTATGCAGTGTTAAAATTGAATCTATTCAATGGTTTTCATGATATCTTTGTATGCATTTCCCCTTAGGGTCCAATTCATTGCTGGCAGCCATGTTAGATGATGGATCAGCACTGAAGTAACAACCCTTGGTCAGCTTCTCATAAGCAAAGTTTGGATTAAATCTATTAAGCAGTTCTCTAGAAGAAGATCTTTTGTTAAATTAAGTTCACAGCGGGTGACACTTGGTCAGCACCTGACAGGCATCATCCATGTCATGTTTGATTTAAATCCATTCAGCAGTTCTCTAGAAGATCTTTGTGTGCACTTCCCATAGGGTCCAATGCTGTCGGTCATGGTAGATGACAGATTGGCACCAAAGTAATAACACTTGGTCAGCACCTCATAAACATCATTCATGCCAAGTTTGGTTCAATCCATTCAGTGGTTCTAAAGTAGAAGTTCTTTGTATGCATTTCCCATAGGGTCCAATGTTAAAATTAAGATCCCCGCTGGCGGAAATGTTGGATGATGGATCGGCACCAAAGTTACAACACTAGGTCAGCACCTCATAAGCATCATTCATGCCAAGTTTGGTTCAAATCCATTCAGTGGTTCTGAAGAAGTTCTTTGTATGAATTTTCCCATTAGGTCAAATGGTAAACTTAGTTCCCCGCTGGCGGCCATCTTGGTAGCGGTCGGAAAACTTGAACGTGTTCAATAAAATATAGTCCTTAACATGCTGAACATTTTTGCAATTTAAACTTGACCTCCATCTTAAAGCGTTTTTGAAATATAGGACAAAAAGTAAAAAATCACGAAAAATTTGGCCAATAAAGGGCCAGAACTCATATATAGGTACTTGGATTTTCTTCAAAATATCCATGTGGGTAGATCTTAACATGCTGAACATTTTTGCAATAAAACTTAACCTCTATGTTATAGCTTTTTTAATAAAAAATAACAAACATCAAAATTTTGACAATTTTACGGAAAAGGGGCAATAAATCTTAGACGGGTCATCAGATTTTCTTCAAAATTTCAGCATGGGTAGATCTTCACATGCTGATCATTTTACCTCCTGTCAGATTTTTAATATCTGTAACGGTTTTTGAGTTATTTGCCAAAAACTGTAATTTACCCCTATGTTCTTTTTTTAGTAACGGCAGCCATGTTGTTTGACCTAAGACATACAAAATAACAAAGGAGTAGGGGCGGTAAGGGCCTTATTTGGCCTGAAAAATAGATTTGGTTGAATTCACAGAATTTTCTCACTGAAATGTTCTATGGGTATGGCTTTTCAGTAAATAGTAACATTTCTCAAATATTGATGTATGATTACTGAGTTTTTGAGTGTAGAAGAAAAGACAAATCAAAGATTTTGTCGAAAAATGACAAATTTGACCTAGTTTGACTACTTTTTCTGTATAGAAAATATAGAGCACATGCAAGAACCACAAAAATATTTATATGAGAGGTTCAATTCATTTGTACTAATAAGTTGGTAAATTATCAAATTGGTTCTTGGGTGTGCTCGATATTTCTGGTTAGGAAAACTGTTCGAAAATCTGCAAAATTCGGTATATTTCTATGAAAATGCCCAAAAATAGCATTATCATGAAGTCAGAACTGTACCTATTAGGAGGTCATTGGTTCCAACTTTTGTATTTTTTCTGTAAATGGGATAACAACTTTGTTACAAACGTGAAAGATAATCTTGAGGTGCAATTTTAAAATTCACTGGAATCTTGGGCCAAATCAACCCCTTATCGCGCCTTGTCCTTTGAAACTAGATACCCTAGTGATGATTCAGTTTGTTTGGTTCCATTTGACCCAGTGGTTTCAGAGGAGAAGGTTTTTGAAAGTGAGCTAACGACGGACGGACGACGGACGACAAGTGATGGCAATAGCTCACCCTGGCATAGCCAGGTGAGCTAAAAATTAATTAACCATGCAGTTTAGATCAAGGGCAGACAACAAGCTTTGAAAATAACAGTGCATATCAAGACTTATCAACAGGCCGAATATAATGGGTCACCAAAAAACAATGATAAAGATATCTTGAAAGTTACTCAACCATAAAATTGAGGTCATGGTCAGGTGACAAGTATTGGACAATCACTTATCTGCCAATCCATGCTTAACAACCGAATACTTGGAGTCTAACTGTAACAGTTGCAGAGAAATGAAGTTAAGTGCAAAAATTAGTCAAAAGTCACTGAAGCGTAAAATGAGGGTCCAGGTCAGATGACATATATATATATAGTCAATACCACGTGTAGCCTCCAAGATGTATCTACAGACTAAATATGAATGGCCTAGGTACTTTAATTGCAGAAAAATGAAGTTAATTCGAAATTAAGTCAGAAGTCACTGAAGCGTTAAATTGAGATCAAGGTCAGATAACACATGTCAGTTTGGTATGTACCCCTAAAGATGTATCTATAGACCAAATATGAATGGCCTAGGTTCTTTACTTGCAGAGAAATGAAGTTAAATCAAAAGTAAGTCGGAAGTCACTGAAGCGTAAAACTGAGGTCAAGGTCAGATGACACATGTCAGTTTGGTATGTACCCCCAAAGATGTATCTTTAGACCAAATATGAAAAGGCCTAGGTTCTTTATTTGCAGAGCAATGAACTTAAAGAAGAGGCTCTAAAGAGCCTGTATCGCTCACCTGGGTCCTGCAGCACTATAATTCCCAATTGATGGTCCATCTTTGGTGGTGTATGTACATAAAAATCAGAAACTTTTAATAAAATTTAATTAAAATTGTTCAAGCATTTTTCAGAGAAGATTTTTGAATGCAGTTTCCAAACTTAAGGGCCTATGTTAATCTAGGTTCCCTGCTGGCAGCTATTTAACACTAGAGGCTCCCAGGAGCCTGTATAGCTCACCTGTATATAGCAGTGGTACATCCATGCAATAACATTGATTTTTAAATACATTTCCTATGAGGTCTAAAATTAATAAATGAGACTGCTGGCGGTTATCTTGGATTATGCAGGGACGTGTCAGACAGATTTTTTACTTAACACCACCCAAGGACTATTATGACAAAGTTTGGTTGCAATTGGCTAATTTGTTTCAGAGGAGTTGATTGTTAAATGCATTTGCCATAGGGTCTAATGTTAATCAATGGACCCCATTGCCGGCCATCTGGGATTACGCACTGACATGTCAGATAAAATTTTCAGCTAAAAATTGAGGTAATTTGTTAAAGTGCGATTTTGGTCCCCCTAAGGCGCCTTATAGCTTTGAAACGGTAAGAGCTACGCAAAATCCGTTGACATACTACCGAAAGCTCATGTCAAGAGGAATCCAAAGAAACCCCATCAAAATCCGATGAAAAATAAAAAATTGAGGTACTTTGTAAAAGTGTGATTTTGGCCCCCTTAGGTCCTTATAGCTCGGAAACGGTATAAGTTACGCAAAATCCGTCGACACACTACCGAAAGCTCATGTCAAGAGGAATCCAAAGAAAGAAACCCCATCAAAATCCGATGTAAAATAAATAAAGGGCTACCCCGAGCGCAGCATGATACGACCGCAGCATGTCGACCACTGAAATTTGAACAAGTGTAAACTAAAATGAATGTGGACACAGTAATTTGCTGGACACAATAAGGACCTTGACACATCAATTAACTGGACACAAACTAGTGAAAAGAAAAATTAGCCCTTTTAATCCCTTATTATTACAATATTGTAAGAGCTAAAAAATTCTGTTGACTATCATCAAGAGAAATCCAAAGAAAAAAACTCAGGTTGAAATCCAATGAAAACTAAAGATTTCACATATTTTGAAATATTGCAATTTGGCTCCTTTGACCCATTACAGCTCGGAAACCAAAGAGCAACGCAAAATATACTGCCATACCACTGAAAGATTACAATGAGAACAATCTAAAGATAAAAATCCCATCAAAATCTAATGACAAATAAGGACTTCACATATTTCTAATAATTGCAATTTTGACCCCTTTGACCCCTTATAGCTCGGAAACGGTAACAGCTACACCAAATCTGTCGACATACATACTACTGAAAGCCTACAATGTGAGGAATCTAAAGAAAAAAATTCCATTGAAATTGGATGAAAAATAAAAATTTTAGGAAATCTGCATGTTTGCAATTTTTGCCCCGTTGGGCCCCACAATTTGCTTGGAAAAGAAACAAGTTATCAAAAATCTAATGGTGCAGCGCTGTGTTAATTTTTCATTAGGAATCCACTGCAAAAACTGCATCAAAATTGGAATAAAAATAAAAAAAATTAAAATTTTTGAAATTCGCCCCTTTTGGGCCCAATTTATCTCGTGACCGGTACGTGAAATCCGTTGGCATACATCTGATTGGAAATTTCCTCAGGAGGACACTGAAAGAAACCCCATCAAAGTCCAATAAATAATAAAGATTCTCCAATCATATATGTGAAAACATCAAATTTAACCCTTTTTAGCCCCTTTTTTAAAAACAGGTGGGGCCACAATGACCAAAACTAAGCCAAGCCTTCGTTTTGAGCCAAGAAACATTGTGTTAAAATTTCAAAAGGATTGGTCAACTGAAACTAAAGTTATTGACCAAAAACAAAAGTGTCTACAGACGACAACGATGACGACGACGACGACGACGACGACAGCACCATACCATTATACGACCGCAAAAATTTTTGCGGTCATATAAAAATTGTGGTACTTTGTGAAAGTGTGATTTTGACCCCTTAGGCCTTATAACTCGGAAACGGTAAGAGCTGCGCAAAATCCATTGACACATCTCTGAAAGCGCATGTCAAGACGCATGCCAAGACGAATCCAAAGAAAGAAACCCCATCAAAATCCGATGAAAAATAAAAATTTGATGTACTTTGTAAAAGTGCGATTTTGGCCCCGTTTGACCCCTTATAGCTCGGAAAGGGGAAGAGTTATCCAAAATCTGATAGTTGTGCGCCATGTTTATTTTTCATAAGGAATCCAATGAAAATAAAGGGCTACGCCGAGCGCAGCATGATACGACCGCAGCATGTCGTCCACTGAAATTTGAAATAGTGTAATTTAAAGCGAGTATGGACAAACGAAAGAGCTTGACACAATAATTAGAAGGATGCAATAAGGAGATTGACCCAGTAATTAGCTGGACACAAACTAGGGAAAATAAAAATTAGCCCTAATGACTCCTTATGAATCCTCTTTGACCTTTTATAGCTCAGAAACGGTAAGAGCTACGCAAAA
>MJUU01007414.1:30467-40609 GCA_002080025.1 Modiolus philippinarum | reverse complement strand
AAATCCTACTGTTGGTAGGTCAGAGCGTCCCAAGCTTCTAACATTGTTTTCCGGAGCACCTGATGTCACTCCCGGTTTTCATGGGAGTTCACACTATGAGTGCCTTAGTTCTTAATGTTATCTTGTTATTTCCGTGCATTGTAGCTGTCTCACGTCCTTGTTTTGTCTTTGTTTTTCTCTGTTTCAGTTTTTGCCATGTCTTTGGACTTCGATTTTTGTAGTCATCGCTTCCCTTGTTCCTTTGGTATTCTACTGCCGTTGTTTTATATGTTTGAATTTTACGGAAATTCATCTTTCATTAGTGTTTTCTAATGAAATTATTGTGGTCTGGGATCGCCCTTTTCAGTGATTGTAGGTGTTTCCTTTCAATTTTTCTTTTTTTTTAAATATTGAAGTCCCTTTTTATAATCACTACACAGAAAATCCAACCGCAAATAACATCATTTACGGAAGCAGAAGTTTAAGAATATGAAAAAACTCGAACTTTCAGAACCTTTCAGACCAAGATGAAAATCTTCTATTCTTGTACTGGGTTCCGGAATTACACAAAATTCAATAATCCCCTCAATAATTCTTTTTGTATTTTTTACTCTTATAGAAGGGCTCCGAACCTAGTGTGAATATTGGACAATCAGGTATATGAATACAACACAAAAATCAAGTTTAATTTCCTTCTTCAGAGTTCCATCCTTAAAAAGTATGTTACTGCATTATTTTTTCTACTTTAACTCATTTTTCATTTGCTGATCATCAAACTATTTGCTGATCATCAAACCATTTGCTGATCATCAAACTATTTGCTGATCATGAAAGAGAGAAAGAAGCTGTAGACGTAGATACAAAGATTTTTTCTTTGGACATGGAAGATTAATATAGAATAATGGAAGTTTTGTTTCGGATACAAAAAAAAATGTTGTCGGCAAATAATGGACGAGCCCACTTTGTGGGCGAGTCAATTATTGGAGAAAATATTTGAAGTATCCGAATTTAAAAAAGAATTTAACATTGTTTTTATATGAAAATGTGCACATTGTACTTATGTTCAAATTAATTGCTAAAATACGTCCATTATTGCTGTTGTCCTTAACTTTTGGCTTTTCTATTAAGATCCTATTGGTTATTTATTCTCTATCAGGTTTTCGCAGATTCGGTTTATGGATTTTCAAATGTTTTGATTTGATCTGCACTGAAGAAACATAAGTCGTCGAAATGCGTAAAAGTCGATTATATTCAAAACCTTGCAATATCTAATTTTTTTGTAAATTTTGTTGAAAACTAAGGAGTATCAGTGGTGGATCCAGACTTTCTGCTAAGAGGGGGGCCGACCCATAACTTTTTCAAAAGGGGGGCCCGGAACCCAATTATTTAAAAACCCTAGGAATTTTAATATGTGCAAACGATTTTCGAACCTTCGCACAAAACTTCCCGAAATAAAATGCCAGCACAAACAATACATTTGATGTGACATATGACAAAGTCTTATAAGATAAGAGGAGGGGAAATATTTTTATTGTCTCCAGACAATCTAATTCAAATTAGATTTCCCGGCTCACCCTTTTTCTTATGTCGCCATAAAAAGGGGGAGTTTAATTAGATTGGTCTTTTTAGATATAATATTTCAAATTATTTGGGTAATTACAGAAGTTTTCCAGGGAAAATGTTGACTGACCTAGCTTTCCCGTAATGAAACTGAAAACCAGGTTGTTGGTTGTAAGCGAGTAACATCCCTTTGAAAACATGCTAAAATGTAATCCCGTAAGTATGAAAATCTCATTTTACGTGATCAAAGCATGAACCTCTTTCCCATGGACTGACAGGAGCAAAATTAAATATCCCCTGAATTTTCGTCACATGGTTATACAGTAGTTTGTTATCACCTTTTGTTTGCTTTTCATCTTTATGAAAATATATCATCAAAACGATGTACTGACAATTTTTTTTCACAATGTTGTTAATTCGTTTCAACGTGCAACAAACCAATGAATTCGTCTGAATATAAACGTTAACAAATGTTAAATCTGTTATAAGCAATGGTGCTGTCATTTTTTAGAAATGGATTTTGTTGCTTAAAAAAACTTGTAAAGTAAGTAAGAACCGAACTGTCAGTCTAAAACGAATAATCCAAGGACAATGGCAACATCGGAAAAACAAAGAAACAAAGACATAACATGAGCACTGAAAAGAAAAGAAAAATGAAGACACACAAACACACATACAAAGATGAACAACACGGACCCAATAAGAAACATGTGTGGTATTAGGTGTACCGGTAGAGTAAGCACATCCTGCTTCTTATAAGACACCCGCTTTGATGAACATATCAACTTCGGTTTTCTCGGTAGCAAATCGCCTCGTTCCCAATTACATTTTTCAAATTTTGACAAATAAAATCTGCTGAATATCTTATATAATGGCAATCGCCTCGTTCCTAATTACATTTTTCAAATTTTGAATAATCAAATCTGCTTAATATCTTATATAATGGCAATGTTATCTAGTTTTTATAATTAAAAAATGTGATATTTGTTTGTTTTCTTTCTATAACCCACATACATTCCAAATTCCAACAAGGAAAGAAAACAAAAGGAATCAATTTCATAGCGGGATTTATCCCATTTATGTAACAATGAATTCATAACATATCATTTAAAGAATATAAAACTTTTGAATTCTTAGAATATCATTTATCCCCAATCTTTCATCGTTTACGTTTCCCGGTCAATATTGTCATTACTGTTGTCGGTGCAGGTGTTTCCCGATTAATAACTACTGTTGTCGGGGCAGGTGTTTCTACATTTGGAAGGGTTGTTGGTGCTGGGGTTTCTACGTTTGGAAGAGTCGTCGGTGCTGGTGTTTCAACATTTGGAAGAGTCGTCGGTGCTGGAGTTTCTACGTTCGGAAGAGTCGTCGGTGCTGGTGTTTCTACGTTTGGAAGAGTCGTCAGGGCTGGTGTTTCTACGTTTGGAAGAGTCGTCGGTGCTGGTGTTTCTACATTTGGTATTGTCGTAGGTGCTGGTGTCTCTACTTTTGGAGGAGTTGTCGGTGCTGGAGTTTCTGCCTTAGGCAGAGTCGTTGGGGCTGGCGTTGGACTTGGTGTTGTAATAGTTCTTGTACTTTGTGTTGTCTTTGGTTGGGACATTGTGGTATGAACAATCTGTTTAATCTTGCCTGAAAAATATGTATAATTGCGTATTGAAGTAAAGAACTAAAAGTATTAAAACATCAAAGCAATGCCTTCGCGTATTAATAGACTTTGCTCTTTAACTCATCTGGTCCGAAGGGCCATGTGAGCTTTTGACATAACTTTGTGTCCGGCGTCGTCGTCGTCTTCCATCACTTTTATCAAAGATATTCCCCTCTGAAACTGCAAAGACAATATCTACCTAACTTGGCCCGAATCATCATCAGGCTATCTACTTTCAAGTTTGTGATTTGTAGTAAGCCCGTGTCCGAACAACATGGCCACTGTTATTGAAAATAGAACAAAAAAGGGGAGGGGGGTAAATTACGTATTCAAATAACCCGAAAACTGTTGCAGATATAACAAATCTGACACGATAAAAATAATCAGCACGATGAGATATACCTACAAGTTTGAACAGAATTCGAAACCCGTCTTGGAATTATTGCCCTTTTCCATCAACTTTTCGATTTTTATTTTACAAGTACTTGTCGTCAAATATATTGAAATTGATAGAAGATAGAGGCGAAGTTTTGTTTTATTAAAATGGTTAACAAAGCCAGATTACATATCCTGAAATTTTAAGAATGTAGACCAATATATGATATATTGCCACTTTACGATTTTGATATGGTTTGACATGTATTAAAAATATTGGAGACAGAGGTTAAGTTCAAATTGCAAAATCATTTTATCAAGGACTATAATTTCTAAATATGTTCGGCAGGTTTGCATATCATGCAAGATGGCCACCACCGTGAATCTTAGTTTAACATTGCACCCACTTAGGAAATGCTTTCAAAGATGTTCTCCTTTTTAATCGCTTAAACAAGTTTGATTAAATCTGAACATTATAGTGCTTGGATGGTCTCCTTCAACTTTGTGATTTTTATGTTGATAGCTCATCCAAGATGGCCGCAAGCAGGGAACTTAGCTTAACATTGGCCAATGGAAAATGCATTCAATTATCATTTTCTCTGAAACTGCATGAATAATTTGATTGAATTTGAACATAATGGTCCAACATAATGGGTAATCCCATTCAAAGTTTGTGATTTTAATGACCTAAGCACAAAAGAATAATGTTTTGTAAAATTCACTTTGAATGTGACTGGTTTGGTAATTGTTTTCTATTTTTTATGATTATGTGTGAATTGCTGTGGTTGGGATATAAGGTAAAAAAATATAAAAACACAAAAATGCCGTTTGTATTTCTTTTGGATAAAAGAAATTTGGCATTTGAATCACAATGAAGACTCGCCCTATATTGAAACAGCATCAAATTGTGGCCAATATAAAACTAAGAACAATTAAAATTTACCAGATACACGTCCATTACAGATTTGAAAGATCTGATTAACGATTTAGCTGCAAATTTTGCAAAATTTTGGAATGCTAAAGTTCAATTTTTACCAATAAATATAGAGCAAAATATTACATATTGTCTTCAAATTAGTGCATAACTGCATATAAGTGGTTATTTTCTCGGAACTCAAATTTCGCGATTTCTTTCAAAATTGCTGGACTTTATTTTTGCGGGACTCGAATTTTCGCGATTACTTATCATTTACTGTATAAGCCTCATACAAATTATATTTCGCGGAATGTATTTTTCGCGATTTCAGAATGGTCGCGAATTAAGCGAAAATTAAGTCCTTGCGAAAATAACCAATTATACGGTATTATACACTCTTATTATCATATTCCAAAGCATCGATAGGAAACACAAAGGAAAATTGTATTTGCACGATATTGAATGTGGTTTGGGATAAGTTTAAGCGATAAGTAAGATCTACAAGACTTTACGATTGGTTGAATTAAGATATATTCATTGTAAAAGGATAGAAATTAAGAATTTTTTCCCCTATTTTCCAAGTTTATACATATAATTTATTAAGAAAGACAATCTTTTGCAAAAAAAANAAAAAAAAAAAAAAAAAAAATTAAGTGATTAAATAGAAAGTTATTTTTTCCATGGTAATTTGTAAACTAGAGGCTCTCTGGAGCCTGTAAAGATCGTCGGTTCATAGCTGACACAGAGAGTTCAAATTTCCTTAATTGGTTTCATTTTCAAGGATGTTGAGACCTCGATTAATATTGCTCACTTTGTCAGAGGTGAGGATCTTTGAATACATTTTACATAGGATTCTTTGCTTAATTACCTCACAGTTTGCGGTTACCTTGGATAAGTACCAACATAAAAATCACAAACTTTAGAGGAGTCGACCACCAAAGGACTATAATTGTAACATAATTTGGTTTGAATAGTTCAAGTGCTTTCAGGGGATATACCTTTAATTCATTGCAATCATGGTAATCCGTTTAACTATGTTCTCCGCTAGTGGCCATCTTTGATCTGATGTGGTCTTAATGGACACACTTTTTAAAAGTTTGCCAATTAAGAAAATGATGACCAATCTTTGTTCCAGTAGGAAAAGTAGTTTAAAAGGAGAAGATATGTTTTCCCATACAGTTAAAAGCTAAACTAAGTTTTTTTCTTGGTGGCCAGTTAGGAGGCATAGACATCCTAAACAGATGTTTTAAAAAAAGCCACACAAGGACCATCGTAATCTAGTTTTGTTCTTATTATTGCAAAGGTCAAGCGAGTGACAAAAGTTTCTTTTCAATCAGATGTAATTTTACACCTCAAGTCGACGTTCAAAAGAACTGCCTGTGGAGCAATGACTTTGCACATCGCCAAATGATTGACGGTAAATGCAGAATGTTTGATTGACAATACTGCCATGAAGGTCTAACATTTGAATGGCTGCCTAAAAATGAAACTATCCAATCAAATGTAAAATCTTTTCATGGGATTGCTATTAATGAATTGATCTTCATATAATGCTTTCAATCAATTATCAACAATGTTTCTTTCTCTGTGGTCAATCTTTCAGAATGTCGGCTTGGGGTGTAAAATTACTTTTCTTTGAAATGAAACTTTTGCCACTCGCTTAGCAATAGCCCTTTTGTTTCAGAAAAGACATTTGAATGCTTTCGCAATGGATCCAATGTTAAACTATGTTCCCTTTGGTTGCTGTATCGGACATGACAAAGTAGTTTCAAGGGAGAATATGTTTAAATGTTAAACTAAGTCCTGTTGGCCATCTCGGATAAAGCGATGACTTGCGAGACGCATTTTAAAAGAGACGGTCCAAGAACTATTGTGACTAAGTTTGATTCCAATCAGCTTAGTTTTAGAGACAGTCTTTGAATGTGTGTTCCTGTAGTTTTTCTGTTTAACTATTATGTAATGGGCGGTTATCGTGGATTGGACACAGACATCCAAAACACTTTTAAAAGGTTCCGTCAAAGGACTATTTCGACCAAGTCTTATTATGTCGCCCCAGACGTTGTCTGGGCGACATATTGTTATTGTATTGTTTCTTTGTTATTTTAATTTCTTTATGTTCTTCCAATGATTTTTGTACGGGTTTATTTAGGAAACCGGAACAATGAAATCAAATGAAACTTGGAAGGTAGTAAGATCACCATATCGAGAAGTGCATGCTACGAAAAAAAATTCAAAATGGCCGTCATTTCCAAGGTGGCCGCAAAAATACGTCAAAATTTCAACGTTGTCCGATTTCAACGAAAATTGATTTTTAGGCAGATTTTGACGCTGCAACAATCATCGAATGGAATCATCAAATTGGCTGCCATGGGCGACATCAGCTATTGCTTGCAATTGCAAATCTAGTACTAATTGGCCCGCTGGCTTCAGAAGAGAATATCTTTGAATGCGTTCCGTTAAACTATGTATCTCGTTTGCGGCCATCTTGTCCACGACGTGTACTTGCTGGACGTACTTTTATAAGGAGACCATCTAATGACAGATGTGACTAAATGTGGTTTCCAACTTGCCTGGTTGTTTCAGATGAGATGATCTTTAAATAAAAATGTTTTCCTTTATCGTCTAATGTCAAACTCTGTTCTCGTCTGGCATCGATCTTGGTTGAAGTGCGGGCGAATCAGAAAAGTATATCCTTGAAGATTAAATGTAGTCCTTTACATACTAAACGTTTTTTTTCATTTGAAATTTTACCTTAACTATCTCAAATCGCTTTTGAAATATAAGGCAAAATGCATAAAATTACAAAAAAATTACCAATATCCTATATCGGTATTTATATTGTCTTCAAAATTTCAAGGTATGTAGATCTCGATATGTTCAATATTTCTGCAATTTACAGTTGACCTCTATCTGTTATGGTGTCCTTGATAAAAATTTTTAGCATTTCTTAAAAATTTACTTAAAGAGGGTAAAAGCTCGAAAACGAATTATCTGATTTTCTTCAAAATCTCATGGTAGGTAGATCTTGGTAATTACTTACTAGGTTTTTTTAACAGAACAAATAAATTTTAGTGCACCAATGCTGTAAAAATCATATCCAGATTACAGCTCATGTCAGGATATCCCTGCCGGTATTATCAGGGAACTTAGTAGGTTACTACTTAACCTCCATGTTAAGCTTTTGATATACGTTACCGTTTTTGAGTTATTTGCAATAAAACATAAGTAAAAAAAATAACTACGCCCTTTTTGATATTTTCAGTAAGAACAGCCATGTTGTTTAGTCCTCGGACTAATCGAACACAATTTTGAATGTAGATATCCTGGTATTGATAAAGACAGAGTTTGGTGAAAATTAGTTCAGTAGTTTCAGAAGAAAAGATTTTTTGGAAAAGTTCACGACGGACAGACGACAGCCGGACGTTGGACACCAACGGATGCAAAGTGATAGTATTAGCTCACATGTCCTTTAAGGCCAGGTGCTCTAAAGAGATTCAATTAACTAAACTATTTTTTCATGAATAAAATATCTTTCTGTTTTGACCTAAAAAAGAGCAATTCTGCATTAGTATAATACGATGTATGTATAACCTTTCATTGTGATAAAAAGGTATAGCAAATTACTTACGAAATTCACATATATAGGAATATTTATATCCAATTCCAAAGACCACAGGTGAGCATGGGTAATCATGCCACTGGCCTCCATCATCTCGTCTCAGGACAGCACAATCCTCTGGACCTCCATCAGCAAACAAAAATCCATTATTGTGATTCGTACCTTGTCCATCAGCAAATTTGTTGTATGTGACTTTACTACCTACAACACAAAAACAAATATTTGTATGTAAATGTATCATTCCAACAAAAGGAGATTCTCCTGCCCGGATTGCATGTTAAGATATTTATCAATGGAGTATGGGAATTTCTATGGGATGCTTGAAATAGTTCTGTAACCTTTTGAAAGCTGAACATCTTAGGTACTCAAAAAAATCTTTATCTTATTCCTATCAGCTATAATAAATTTGTTTTGGTAAAACATTGACATGACCATTTATCGGTTTGGCAATGAAAGTTTAAGTTGATTTTTAGCTCACCTTACTATGCCAGGGTGAGATTTTGCCATCACTTGGCGTCCGTCGTCCGTCCGTCGTAAACTTTTCATTCAAAGATCTTCTCCTCTGAAACCACTGGGCCAATTGGAACCAAACTTGGTCAAAATAGTCCTTGGGCGGTCACCTTTAAAAATTGTATCCGGCATGTCCGTACCTAATCCAAAATGGCCGTCAGCGGGGAACATAGTTTTAACATTTACCCTAAAGAAAAGACATTCAAAGATCTTCTTCTCAGAAACTACGAGTCCAATTATAACCAAACAGTCACAATGATCATCCAAAAAAAGGTATCCGACAAGTCCGTACCTAATCCAAGATGGCCGCCAGCGGGCAACATAGTTTTAACGTTGGACCCTTTGGGAAAGACATTCAAAGATCTTCTTCTCAGAAACTACCAGTCCAATTAAAACTAAACTAAGCCACAATGGTCCTTAGATGGTCCCATATCTGGCAGGTCTGTACCTCATCCCAGATGGCCGCCAGTGGGAAACATACTTTTAACATTGGACCCTATGGAAAAGACATTCAAAGATCTTCTCCTCAGAAACTACTAGTCAAATTAGAACCAAACTAATCCAAAATGGTCCTTAAGAGGTCCCATCCAAAATATGTATCTGGCAGGTCCGTACGGTACCTCATCCAAAATGGCCACCGTCTGGAACATAGTTTTTACATTGGCCCTCTTGATTTTTAGGGGAACCTCTGTCCAAATTTTTGAATTTTTATTTGAATTGTGGTCTGAATGTTTTAATTTCAGCAATATTTATTACCTTGATTACAAGGGGAACCCCAGCACACATTTTTTTGAATGGTGTTCTGTTTTGGGTTGTAATGGATGGTGGATCTTTCGGTTGCCATGGAAACCAAACAAGAATACTGTTATTTCAGAAAAAAAAGTATTCTACTAAATTTTATGTTTTGTTTTTCCTATTGGAAGTGCCTTTTATCTATGTCAGCCATGGTCCATGTGAGCGATACTGGCTCTTGAGAGCCTCTTGTTGCTAGAAGTATACTTCCGGTGGAGTGCATTTTCTTATATTAAATGAAAGTTGTCCTCAAAATTTTTGTGGAAGCTCATTATAGATCTAATTAATTAGGTAACAAGTCGTTATTTGAAACGACAGTAAATGTGCTATGGTTCTAAGAAAATGACCAATTCAACAAAGACAAATAGGGAAAAATCAATGATGATATATTTGACCCTAAATAAATCAATAAATGATTTATTCTAACAAATATTATAAAAAGAACGTGCTGGGAGACACTTTACAGCAAAAAAATAATTCTGAATTCATGGCAAATAGAAAATTACACTCTTCCCTGGATGGATCATTGATGAACAAAAATTAACTTCAAGAACCATTTTTCAAGTACACGTGTTCATTACTGAACCTTTCAACAATAATGAAAATGCACTTTTTTCTCACTTACTGCCATACCAAACACAATACAATATGAAGTATATTTTGTCATACAAAACCGGATGGCCTCCAATACCCTTGGTCTATCACCTTAGGTGGTTCGGGGGTATAAGCAAAGCCCAGGGGGGGGG
>MJUU01007414.1:3419-30413 GCA_002080025.1 Modiolus philippinarum | reverse complement strand
GGTGTTTCATATTTTGTTGGTATTTTTATGGGGTACATGCGTTTTCTGAAAAAAAGACTGACAACATGCATAAAAATATATGGCTTTTTGTATACAATATATCACCAAACTTCGACGTATCCCTATTGTTTGATGGACTCTTCACTAATTGATAGTGATTCAGCACCTTAATAAAAATCATAGGAATGGTTGTATTTTTCTTACATAGCATTGCACAGGCGGACCAATGACAGTTTGGTCAATAAAAAAAACAAATGACAGAACATAAAAAATCTTTGGTATTTTTGGGGGGTTTAAAATTTTGGAAGGTATTTCTTTGGGGTGTATTATTATAATGGGTATTTTTTGGGGTGTACTTCCAAATTTTTTTCTCTGGGACGAGCCTATGTATGGGTAAAATTTGAGAGTACCCCCCTGGGAAGCAAAATCCGTCAGAAGTTTTCAATAGTTTGCAGAATTAAACTTTAAAAATTCAACCTCCAAAAAATAAAATAAAAAATGGGGGTTATGGGCCATATAAGCCCACAATCATTCACCAAAAATGGGAATTTGTTAAGGAAAATTATCATTTTTTAAAAATGATTCAAGTTACATCCATGAAAATTTTGATAATTTTATACATTGATAGCCCCTGTATTAAACTTTCTAAAAGCAAAAAAAAAATGGGGTCACGGAACTTATTATGTAATTATTTCACAAAATTAAAATTTTCATAGTGATTACTTTGTAAAATATCTTTTGAAATTACCTCCCTTGTTTAAATTTTCATTTCAGAGAATCTTACAGTACAAAAACTATTCAGAATTTTTCGTATAGAATTAATGCTAGTCTAAGAGAAACGGGTCCATTATTTGTGTTTTAAACGAAATATTTTGATGATTTGTCCAAATTTAAAATTTTTTCCCACTTAACACCGATGGATCCAGCCTTCTAAAAAAAAGGGGATTTGATATGATTCCAGAAAAAGGGGGATTCCAGTCGATTTTTAAAAAAAAACATTTTCATTTTTCCCTATATTCTACACGAAATAAAAAAAAAATCCAGAAAAAGGGGGAAGATCAGGAGTTCTTTTGGATCCGCAAAATGACTTTTTTTTTTAATTTACCATCAATCCATTCCCATCGACCCTCGTGGCGTTTATCAGTTGCACCAATCCATACATTGTCTGTTTTCCAGTGATCAGATGCGAGGGTTCTCAGAATATAATTCTGTTTATCAGCATCTCTGATTACAACCAAATCACCTCCCATACTTCTACAGTTTGCGTGCGCATCATTCCACGACTTTTCACTTGGAACGTACAATAAACATGTATCTGCATAAACGTGTAACGGCCTCATACGCTGAAGTTTTGGCGGACATTCCTCTATTCCTAAAAAATGAAATGAATTAATGTAATGATAGGCAAGATGAAAACAAATCTACTGTTTAGTAATGGCTTTCCAACATAGAAATTCTGAATAATATATCACGGCAATAATCTTTTTAATTTAGTCATTTTATTACTTAATACAACCGAATTGATACATCTGCTGATGAACTATTAAACCTCCAGGATATTCACCAGTCCAACAGTAAGTACTTCGGTGCTGACCCTAAAACCGGTTTATTTTAAACTTTTATAAATATTTTAATTTCTGCAAAAACGTTCTTACTTTTTTATCGAAAATTTTTACCTTTTGGAATTCTTTATTGTTAAATAGTTCTAAGGTACATAAATCCTATTTTCAGAATATAGCATTAAATATTCTGGAGCTTAATTAATATAGAAATGCACTATTAACTGACCATTTGCATTAACTCGACAAGGTTGTGTTAATGTGTTTGTTGCCTATTTAATACTAGATTTACCGGCACTGCATTCATGCAGAAAAAAATACCATATAAATATGAAATGTGACGAACAACAATAAAAGCATAAAAGGAACCTTTTTCTTATGATATCCATACATTGTTGAGTTTATTCTAGGGGGTTGATCAACAAATCAACAAAACCAAGTTCCACAAATCAACAAAATTTTTCTAGGACTAAATGGAAACTGCTCTCAATCTCAGTTCATTATAAGCCACCAAGGAAGTGACATGAGCAAATAATTTAACGAAACATAGAAAAATCTCGGCCTTTTGTTATTTTTATGTACATATTAATGAAATCCAATTATAATCAAATTAACAATAAATTGTGTGGTACTTTGGCAAAATCAGCAGTCCAAGGGACAAATGCTCAAAGCAGGGACAATAACACAGAAAAAAATTGTCAACCGCAATGGTCCTGACTGGGTACAGGCATTTCAGAGGAAATTGTGGATTAAACCGGCTTTAACCTCCCCTTTCATTGCAGTAGTGTCTGGTGGCAACTAAACAGTAATTGCAATTGAAGGGTCTTCAGACAGTAAAAATAAATCTTCATCCAAGTATTATGTATAAAATGAATTTTGAAGACTCTTCAAATTTTTTCACAAGGGATTGATGTCTATTTTAACTTTTTAATGATCGTATGAGACGGAATTCCTTTGAAGCCTTGATTAATAAGGGGGTCACGGAGATAACTAGAACTGAAACTGTGTGATGGATGTGAAAATGTCTGCAATTCAGTACTCGAGTACTCGGTTCAAATACCCTCGAGTACTCGAGTACTCGGACGCACCTTGTTTTGTCAATAATTTAGAAACCAAATGATTGTACAGAGATATTCATTCCCTTTTCATAATCTTTTTTTTAAAATTGTTTCTGATAATTACCATGAATAAATATTTCTGACGGCTTAACAGCAGATATTTGTTTTCATCTGAATTAACATGTCTTAATCAGGGACTTTCTCGTTACTAATTATATGTAATTGTTTTCAAAAAATAAAAGTATTTCTAATAATTGTACCAAGCCTATAACTTTGATGTACATGATTCATTATATTTAGTTTCCAACTGTTTATCCACAAGTAAAAGTTTCTTTTAACATACAAGTGGTCAAAAAGTACTGCTTACTTGGGAAAGACTGAATTTCGTGTAATTTCATTTGATTTCAAATTTAAGATTTGATGCAAACTTTATAGAGAAACGAAAAGAACATTACAATGTCGATGATCTAGGCCAATCACTCCCTTTTTCTTTTATTCTGAGGGAGCGACCATTTGATTTTTATGGGGGCTAGGAAGGAATTCGAAAAAAAAATTCCAGGATCAGAAATTTTGTGAAAAAATAACCAGGATGACATTTCTGGTTCGGACCGGGAATAAATAGGACAGCTTCCTGCGAGAAGAAAAAAATATTGCATGAAAAATGAAATCCAGGATCAGATGNCCCCCCCATAATCAAATGGTTGCTCATAATAACACATGTTTATTTTTTTTGCCTTTAAACGCAGTTCAACCAGATATTTTACTTTCTTGTTTACTGTGGTTTTACTTTATTTAAATCAATAAAAACTCTTCAAAAAGCGTTTGTTTTGTGTCATTTTTATCTGATGAACTGTAATGCTTCGTTAAAACTACTAATATGTGTAACAGTTTATAGTATCCACCGTGAAATAAGTTCTTACAATATTACAGTTATGGTGTATTTGTTCGTGTGAGGATTTCTCATTGTTTTTACTAAAATATTATAATCTGTACACACGACTATTATTGTTCTTTCAACCAAAGTTACACTGCGAGGTTTGTCTACATCTATTTCGATATGCCCCGTGTTGTCTATCAATGTTGATTTTGTCCTAATTTTTTTGCTTCAATAACATATTTTGGTTGCGATCGATGTTACTCAACCTTTTTGTCAAGAATACCGCTTAAGTGCACTCTAGGGGCCTTCTTGATCTCGCTTGAGGGGTGAATATTGTTCACCTCTGGTTAAAGACCCTCAGGCGACATCAAGACGTAGACAGGAATAAAAGCCATATCCTTAATAAACTGGAATGTTCTATGTATCGTGTGCGTTTTTGTCACATGTACATTCACTCCATATCCTTTCATTTTTTCCCTATATTTCATAGCTCTCCTGGCGGAATAATCTCCAGTTGGAAAGTATTTACTGCTCACCTGGTGAAATAATCTCCACACAGAATAAATCTCATACTAGAGATATGAATAACATTTGATCCATTTGGAACTTATTTTACAGGATACTATTTTGGCTTACAAATGCTAGCGTTTTTTTTAATGAAATCCCATAAATACTTTATTCAAATACTCATGACCCATTCGGGTTGTAGTATATTACATTGAACATAAGACAACATAAAAAAAATATATAAATGATTACAATATCAAAATAGTTATTTGTCTCCTCTCCTCAGTTCTAATGACTGTTGCAAAAAGAAACGACTGTTTTAATTTGTTCAGAGGTTGACGGATTAAGTATAATAGTCAATTTTTTTAAATACTAGACATAGCACATGTTTTTTCACAAAAGGAATGATTTGTTACTTGTTTTAGACGTTGTAAAATTCGTCCGAGTGGGGATAAATGTATACGAGAAAAAAAAACAGAATATGCATGGTAAAAACAAACATGTGTAAATGAGGGTAATATGTAAATGAGGGTAATAACAAAATTACCGAACAAAATCATCAAGAGTCGAAATCAAAGGGCAAAACAGCTAAAGCAGGCGATGACTACTATAAGAAATGTCAAATGCAATAGGCCTGAATTGGGACAAATGGTCCTGGCCTGTAAAATGATTTTAGTGTCTCTCCACTTGCATTTAGTTTTGAAGTTGCCATAAAGACTTCATCAATGACCATTCACTTTAGCATCCTACCTTTTGTTGTTTTTTTTAGAAGAAACGAGTTCTTACATTCGACAAATATAAAAGTTCGGAATATCTTCAATTTGTGTAAAAAATGGAACGTAGTCTTTCTTTAATATTGACTCGTTTAGGAACCTATCAATAACAACTATGAAACATATGTTTTTCTTTGTCATCCGAACACAAATATTTTGAAGAATAAATAATAATTCTACCAAGGTACATACCTGCATGAATGGTTATAATAACAAAACTTAGATTAATCAAACATAAAATTAATATCCCCGTTTCCATATTTTTCATAATATCAAGCTGTATGCACTGAGTATGTTTCGTAATAACGAATTCGACTTTTTGTGTTGCTATATATATGGAAAATTCTACTTTTTGAGTTTGTTTGTTCTGTGATATCTAATAGATAAAACTAAGTGCATTAGACACTGATAAAGGACAATTAACTTAGAGAATATGACATGATCTCTGATCATTTGCATACCTTACCGAACATGACGTGTCTTGACCTCTATTGACCTTTTCCGATTAGTGACGCATAGGTCAACTTCCTGGATTTTTTCGAAACAAATATTTTTTTGAATTGCTGTATCAGGTTTAAAGCTATGTGTTCCTGTTTAAAAATTAATATAAGGTACACGTGGACCGGTTTAAATCTCTCCTGTCGGACAAATTCCCTTATCCAATCTTAAAAATGTTTACATATTACGTATTGCAAAGAATGATGGGCAAGAGGACAAAGACTCCAAAACACACTAGAAAAACTGTTATCAAAGCTCACTAATATATACTTCCGCTACACCATTTGATTCCAGAAGTAAACAAACAACAACAAATACAATTTTTAAATAGCTGGTGCACAGTGGCAATATGCACTGAACATTCAGTGAAAGTTTCATTGAATATTACCAAGTTGTCAGGGAGGAGTTGTCGTCACAAAGTGTGTACCCCTATGGCAGGCGGAATAAGGAATGGACGGATGGATGGACAAACGAACGAACTGACACCATGATCACTATATACCGGTCGCTAAAGCGGGGGAGGGGTATAACAACATACAACCATGCATGACAAACAGTGTGTACAATACATTAGGGAGCAACCATTTGATTTTTATGGGGGGCTATGGTCAAATTTAAAAAAAAAGGGCAGTACGGTTACCTTTAGCAAAAAAAAAAAAATCCAGAATGACTATGCGGGTTAATCCAGGACAGGCTTGGAACAAAAAAAAAGCCNTCCAGGATGAAAAATTTGACCATAGCCCCCCAACCCCCCCCCCCTAGAAAATATTCATTGAATTGATATATGCAGGAAACAAATTAAAAGTTAAATTAAGTGGGGAATAGGGAAACAATCATGCAGACGAAGTTGTTAAAATATAATACATGTAATACAGTACAAAAACTACTGTCTGTCTTTAAATTGCAAAAACTTTCGACATAAGAAGTCGAAATGAATGGGTATATGATATGTGCCTGACAATGGAGCAAAAATGCAATCATTGTCAAATGCGCAACAAAATTTTATTGGGTCCGTGTTGTTCATCTTTGTGTGTTATGGTTTTCGTTTTTCTTTTCTGTGCCGGGCTCATGTTGTGTATCTGTTTCTTTGTTGTTTCCGATGTTGCCATTGTCCTTGGATTATTCGTTTTGGACTGACGATTCGGTTCTCACTTACTTTATTTTAAAATACAACTACATATAAATAAGAAAGCCGAGAAGGGACATTTCTTATTTCCTATTTCTTATTTCTTATTTCCTATTTCTTATTTCCTATTTCCTATTTCTTATTTCTTATTTCTAAATTTTATCTTAAAATCGCATTCTCATCTTGTTTTGAGAACGAGGTCCTGCAAGGTGAGCGTATAACGCCGATGGAATGAGCTGAACAATATCTGTCGAAACAACGGCAGTAGAATACCGAAGGAACAAAGGGGTGAAATTCACAAAAATCGAAGTCCAAAGACAGGGCAAAAACGAGAACACAGAAAACAATGACGTTAGACACAAAAACGATGACGCCAGACAGACACAAAGCACAGAACCAGAAACCACAACATTCAGAACAAAGGCACTCACAGTGTGAACTCCAGTGAAACTGAGAGTGACATCAGGTGCTCCGGAAGGGTAAGCATGTCCTGCTCTGTTAACAGCACCCGTCACACTGTGAGTGATTCAATCCGGGAAAATGTCAAAGTCGGTAGTCAAATCCGGGAAGACGTGAATCTAGCTGAAAATGTACACTTTCATTTGGGATACTGACACGTCATATCTTTCAATGATGCTATGGTGACGGCCATAGAATTTCTTGAGGGATGAAATTAACAAAGGTTTAACAAATCCCTGACTGAGCAGCTTTAAGGACAGTGTTTTTGCTCTGTTCAAAAAATCACTGTACAAACTACAAGCTCGACAGTAACGAATCAACTGTGAAATGTACACTCCATAGGCTGGAGAGGTAGGTATATTTGCTGCTAAGAAAGGGAAAGTTTACAATGGGGAAATTAAAATCATCACGCTTGTCATATAGCTTAGATTTCAAACGTTCATCTTCGTCAATACACAATAAAAGATCTAGGTACGAAGCTGAAATAGGTGTTTCAGTTGTTTCTTTAATTTCAAGCTCATTTGGATAGATCTGATGTAAATAATCCTTAAATTTAGGATTATTAAGAGAAATCACATCGTCTATGTAGCGGAAGCTGAAATTAAAGGACTGGGCTAAATGTTTTTGTTTTCTTTAAATAAGCCCTTGTAAAAACTTGGCCTCGTACGAGTAAAGGAAAAGGTCAGCTAAAAGCGGCGCACAGTTTGTTCCCATAGGAATCGAAATATCGAAAAAGAGTGAAGTAGGGTGTTTTTTTTTAAAGTTAAATGGAATAAAAAAGATAACAGGAAACACCTACAATGGCCGAAAAACATAGCCACAATAAAATACAAAAGACAAATATAAACAACGATAGGAACTCGGGACAGCCGGACTTGGTACCGGCACTAGCAAAAGCCAGCGGTAGGGTTAAACCGGTTTATGGGTAACCAAACCTCCCCTTTCTCTGTCCCGTTTCCCTTTAGTATAATAAACATACGAATAAAACCCTTACAGGTAGACTACTAACTCCATGACCACAATCTAGAAAAGAAAAATGGGGGAACAAAACGTAATTTTGAAAGATGGGTCAAGGAGTGCTCGCCGCTAAACTGCCGGCTAGCTCAAGGAGCCTAGTCTGCTGGTAAAACACTGTCGCACTGTAGAAACACTATAGCATGCATTGGACTAGAGCGAATAAAGATGGTTATTGTGATTACACAATTATTGTCTAGTAATATCAAATGCGTTTGCTCAATACACCACAGGTGAATACAAATGCATACAATGACTACATATTAAATGTAAGTGTATATGATTTGTCTGTAGTAAGATTCTTAAGTAGGGATTAAACAGAGAAATATGCTATAGTGAATGCAAAAAGATGGTTCTCGAGGCTAAAAATTAAGTTTGAAACTACTGTATTTATTCGGATGGAAAGAAATGTGCAGTAGAAGGTGTTACGTGTAATGAATTACAATTGCAATTATGGTCTGTTTTGCATACAAGCACGCACTAAATAACGAGAGAAAAAAAGTGTATTTCAAAAAACAACTGGACTTGATTCTCTAACCGACTTCACAGGCTTGCTTCAGTAGGGGCTGACCAATATCCCTTATCACACTTTTTTGGGGTAATAACCCATATCCCCACTAAGTTTTGACTAAAGCATCACATGTCCCAGTAATTAAAACCCAAATATCTCTAAAATGACATCATGTATACCGTTAATTGTTTTTTTAAATATTCCCAAAATTAAACAGGAAATTCGAGGGGATGACACAGGATTGGGGAAAGGGGGTGAAAAAAATGGGAAGTGGGAAAAACGAGGGAAAGATTTTGGGAAGTAGGAAATAAAGATTTTTGGGATAAGGGAAAAGTTTAAAACAAAATCGAAAAAACTATATTAAAACATGAAAAATAAAAGTAAAAAATAAAGCCACAAATGACCTAGTAAACTATGTTCCAACATGTATGCATTCATGCTAACCAATTAGCCCATTTGCATCTGATCTGTGACAGTTATGGTCAATAAATCTTCAATCGACCTCATTCTCAAAAGGAGAAGGGGGTTTTAAGAAATATGAAATATGAAATAAGAAATAGGAAATAGGAAATAAGAAATAGGAAATAGGAAATAAGAAATAAGAAGTAAGAAATATGAAATAAGAAATAAGAAGTAGGAAATAAGAAATAAGAAATAGGAAGTAAGAAATAAGAAGTAAGAAATAAGAAATGGGAAATAAGAAGTAAGAAATAAGAAATAGAAATAGTAAATGATATGTCCCTTTTGGCTTGAAAAGTCCTAAATTAGAAATTAGAAATAAGAGATAGAAAATAAGAAATAGGAAATAAAAATACTAACATGCATTTAAATAACAAAAGCTATGCGACAGGGAGATACTCTTTAGTTTTGAACAAAATTTTGCTAAATTAGATATTGCAAGTTTCAGAATTAATCGGTTTTCGGGCCAGCACCGAAGCACTTGCTACTAGGTTAGTGAATGCCCCAGGGACCAACAGTCCACTAGCAGAGGCATCGGCCCAGTGGTAATGAATAACAAAATACCGAAGTTACTGTTAATTTAGTTTCTGCATAAGCGTATTTCGACAACTTATGTCTCTTCAGTACATATCAAATAAAAACATTTGGAAATCAATATACCGAAATATGTGTAAAGGCTGATAGAGAACAAATTACCAATAGGAACTAAATAGTAAAGCTAAAATCAGCTAAGGAAAGACTTATGCAAAAGGGAGATAGTCCTTAGTTATGAACAAAATTTTGCTAAATGAGGTAGATATTGCTAGTGTCAAAATTAAATCGGTTTTCGGGCCAGCACCGAAGTACTTGCTTCTCGGTTGGTGAATGCCCTCGGGGACTAACAGTCCACCAGCAGAGGCATTGGCCCAGTGGTTATAAATAGCAAAATACCGAAGGTACTGTTAAACGATCATTTAACAGGCAAAAACATCTCATCGTAGCCATGGAAACGGGAAAAGGCTTGAATATCTAAAGACTTCAAATTTGACAAAATTGAATTTAATGGCTGTCTAGGAAGTGTTGCACTTATTTTCAGGGTATATATCCTAAATTATATCAACTGATGCATTTAAAATGAAGTAGTAAATTTAAATTTAAAAAAAAGATAAAAGGAAACACCTACAATTACCGGATAGCACGTTCCCACGTACCACAACCCACAAGGAAACCACATAAGGTTTACAAACGTTAACAACGATATGAACTTGGAATAGCCGGACTTGTTACCGGCACTAGCAAAAAGATAGCGGTTTGTTCAAAACGATTAGTGGGCACCCAAACCTCCACTTTCTTTATCTCTTGTTACATTAAGTACATTATCAAGGACCATGCCTCAAAGTAGACTTTTTTAAGGTCGCAAGTTGGCCACCACTGTCAAAAAATCGGTCGCCAATTGAAATTTTTGGTGGCCAGGAAGAAATTTTTGGTCGCTTCAGATATTTTCGGCATTTGAAAAGGTCCAAAATAGTAATGTAAAGCCTCTGCAAGACTCTTTATAGGATATCCCTGTACAATCAGTATGTCTTTGCTCACTTTCTTCAAAAGAAAGATTTCAGACGAATAGAATAATGATAAGCACAATACGAATGATAAGCTGGGATCATTGGCAATTTAATTAAAACTGATAGAAATCAATCTAATACTGACCGTCGTGTAATTGGACAATACCTGTGAAAACTAGAGTTCGTTTTGATTTTCAAGTGTTACAATCCAGGCTAGTTGATCAATCTCTTCATTGATACCCTTATTTTCATTGCGTGATTAAGCAACCGAGTCGATTTCAAGGGCTCCGTCTACAGAATCCAAGTTGTGGATAGGGGAATGCCATGTCTATTCGGGGTATACAGGTCATAATACGGAAAGCCTGACCACGAACAATTGTAGCCACACTGTATGGAGAAACGCCATGCTAAATGCAGTATAAATATCCCTTTTATATTTTTCTAAGAGAACAGACTCACCGAGAGTGGGAAAGAAGGCTAAATTTCCTGCCTGTACCCATTTCTTCCCTTTTCCAGTGGCAATCAAAACTTAATGCCCGGTTGTCCCTTCCACCTCTCTCATATACTGATGTACTTGTTGGCGTAGCTGAAATATACTCGCTGAACGTTCAACTTTAATCAATAAATCTATAGTTTTTTAAGGAGAGCATCATTAAATTCCTGTCCCTACCCATTTCTCCCCTTTTTTCACTTGACCTAAAACTTACACTAATCAATCAATCGATTGCATTTAACTCTCCAAATCATGGTGACTCCACATCAGAATCATAGTCTGAAAGACACTGAATATTGTTACTTTCAAGTTTCAAACTTTGAAGAGATATGGAAAGAAAAACCTTAATTTATTAATAATGTCTGAAAGTGCTCAAGGTTTGCAGAATTCATTAAACAAATTAAATGAATACTGCAAAAAACATGAAAAATGGCAACTTTCTATAAATAAAAATAAAACAAAAGTAATGGTTTTTCAGCAGAGAAATATACTTTATTCTGAAACAGATTTTCATATTGATGGATTTAAACTTGAAAAAGTGCTTAAATTNTCAAACTTTGAAGAGATACGGAAGGAAAACCCTTAAAATTAGAGTGGCTTAAAAAAGCAACATGTAACAATGTGGTCGCCAAAAAGGAGACTGGTTTTTATATTTAGTCGCCAATCGCTATATTTGGTCGCATGGGCGACCATTTCAGTCGACTAGATAGAGCCCTGAGGACACATCTTTATTCATTTCACTTTACACCTTTTCATGTTTAACTGGATAATTTTTCTAGTATTTTTGTGATTTCATCATCATAATCATTGTCATTTATCATTAATTTATTTTGGTACCGAATAAATGTCACATCATTAAATCTTATTTACTTCACACCAAAGTTCCAACATGCTGGTTTAAATTCTGTTTAAGTTTTATGGTGTTCAGTGCAGCTTGGTCTTTTTTTTTTGTCGTGTTTCATCCTCGTCCCAAAAGAGTGACGAATCGGTGTCAGGCTGTTTTGTATCGTTCCTTGGTTGTGCCACTTAGGGATCGACCATTTAACCTGAAGGGGGAGTGGGGCTTTGTTTTTTTTTCGAAAAAAAATATTCTGATGCTAATTTTATGTTAAAAAAATATTTTGGCTGCAAAGATTATGAAAAAAATATTCTGGACGGGGTTTTCTGCCCAAAGAAATAATGCTTATTTTCAGAAAAAATATTTTGTTATAAAAAATAAATAATTTTTTTGTCCAGAAAAAAAAACCATAACCCCCCCCCCCCTTTTCAAGTTAAATGGTCGGTCCCTTACCAACAAGCAAGTCGAGTGTTCAAATCTCGTTCGGGTTGATTGCTGGGTCACTTCGGCTACAGTATAAGAAATTTACAAAGAAAACTTCTTAAAATTTGGATGGAATGTTACTTCTTGCAACACGTGTAAAGCATAAAAAATTTATTTTGTGTTTATTATGCAACTTGGGTATTTTTGTATTTAGGGGTGTAGAACTTATTTTCAGACTCAAATTTACAATGATGGATGATGCTCTGGGAATTTGAAACAGCGGGAAACATTATAAACTTTCAAGAACGGTTGTATAAGATATTCTGGATGTCTCATATTTACAATTTTCATTCTGATATGACAGTGTTCGTTTTGGTGACTGTTGTATTTGCATCAAAATACTGTTATGACTGTTTAATAGTCAATAAGCGTTACAGGGGTATCATGCATTTTCCGTATTGTTTTTCTTTAGCAAGGGGACGACTATTTGAGGGGTTGGACTATTGGTTTTTGTAGATAATAGATGATAATAATTATAAATATTCTGGTATGTCAAATAGTGAAAATATGTATTTACAAAATGTATATACACTAAGTATTTCACACCTGCAGATTTTTAAATATAAGTTGTATTTTGGTGATCATAGTATATCTCAATATTTCGGTACAATGAAACATCTATATCCTAGAAGCCCAAAATGTATGTGAAGTCCGAGAGATTCCAATTATTTATTAGTAATGGGTTTTTCGTTTTTGAAAACGATTTTATTTCGCTGGACGTTTATTTGGACGATTTCTTCAAACTTCAGTGCCTGTGAGAGATATGGTAGTTATCGTGACAGTATGACTCTAGTTTGAAGAGTGCTTCAATGATGGGCCATGTTTACAAACAGTTGAACCTTGAATTTGCCCTGAGTAAGAACAATATGAAACAAAAACCAGGAAACACTTCTTCTTTACCCTTCCGATCTGATGAGAGACACGACAATGATTAGAAGATATTCATATTTGGTATGCTACTTTTTTAATGACAAGTGCTACTTGAGGTGTCATCACTGTAGACATTTGTAAAAAATGAAAGGATATGGAGCAATTGCACATGAGACAAAGTCTCTACAAACACATGGTAGACGTTATCAATGGAACAACTCTTTTATTGTTGTTTTTCATCTTGAAGTCACCATGCACGAGACCTTCAAAAATGAGCCTTCCCAATACCTTTTAGTAAGTTCCAGACGGCCTCAGCGAGCGGTTCGAGTGGAATTCGTTGAAATACATCAAACAACGCTACATCAATCTATCTTTTTATCATGGATGCGGAATCGTTATAAAAAACAACTGGATTAGTGTTCTTACAATCGCTGTCATGTTCTTTGTTCTAAGATAATCTGAAAAAGCTTTTTTAGACGTTTGTAACTGAAATTTTTATATCAAGGTTAAATATTTCATATAAAAATAACTCTCCTGAAGTATTACGACGAAAAGATCATACTATTACTGTATACTTTTGATATTTTTCTTCTAACTCGATCACATTGTTACTGAATTTTTCAGGTAAAGGATTATATAAACAAAATCATTGTTAAAATACGACTTCTCTCTAAGAATGTTTTCAGAAATCATCACATGTTTAATCTATACGTTGTCCGGAGTTTCTTGGAAATTTAAAGAAAAAAACTTGTCTCTGATTGGCTTAAACAAATTGGTCATATTTTATATGTTACTTTATTCCTTTTTTTCCTGAAGATGTGTACGTTCCGAAGATAGCTATAGTGCTCGAAACCAATCTCGAAATTGTTTTATGTTTACATATTTTTGGTAATTTAATTTCATTGGTATTCAGCTTTGAAATTGAACTTTGATTAAGAAATAGATTATTGCAAGCGGGCTCTATGCGAATTAGAACACGGGCAGACCTTATTTTTGTCAATATTTTATACCGAGCGATAGCGAGGTATAAAATGAAGACAAATATAAGGTCTGACCATGTTCTAATTCGCATAGAGCCCAATTGCAATAATCTTTTTCGATTCTAATATATTTAACAAGAGTTTTGAACAATTGAAGCGGCTCTTAGAGAGCAATATTGGGTTTTGCACTAGAATTGAAATATGTCGGAAAACTGCATACAAACACACATAAATGAACAAAGAGAAATCTATATTCGTTGTTTTATTAACACAAGTGGATCATAAGCTTATGAATTAACACAAATAATCTGTTATAATACGGATATTTTTAAAATCGAAGCGGGTATAAAAGTGTGACCTGCTTCTATTTCTGATTTATATGACTGCTTAGTTATGTTATTTTTGAAGCCAAAAAAGAAAAGAAAAAGAATATATAACTCATAATTATAATTTTACTAACGTTAAAAATTGAAAATTTTATATTTAAATCGTAGAGTATGATATGCAACATAGATAAGATTTCATAACAACAACACATTCGTTGCTAGGTTACGGTTATGTCAATTTCAGTTCCGAATCTTAAATTTAGTAACTGTTGTAAATTTCCATTATTGTCATTATTTGATGTGGATTTTTGCGTGATTCATTATTTAAATATTGAGTGAATAAAATGTGTAAATGTACATTACGAATGTCCTTTTGTAAAAAAAAATGTACGCATGTGCAAAAAATATTGTTGGAATTAGAACATAGCTTTGTTTCCAAAGCGAAAGAAGAGAGTCATATTAGAATACTATTTATTATAATGTTGAGCTTGTTGTTTACTTGTATATATGACAGTAAAATTTTAGTTGAAATAAAACAAGGACCTCACTGGAAATTACATGTATTAGAGAGCATTTTTAAATTATACATTAAACAATTAACAACTTCAAAGCGAATTAAGTCAACCAATCTCTAATAATATTCGATATATTATCAACATATAATATTAACATGTCTCATATGACCTCATATTTGTCACTGATAGAAAAGGCGTGTCATCCGCATGAGTCTTCGAGAAAAGGAGAGTTACGATGGATTTCAAGAACTAGAGGTTCAGAGACTGAGCCTGTTTCGCTCACCTGACAAAATGCTTCTATGCCATGCATGAGCAAAAAAGATGTATTTTACCAATGGGGTCTAATGTTTAGCTATGTTCTCCATTGGCACCTGTGTTTTTTGTCTGATCCTATCGAAATGAGTAATCTTTGCAAAGGGCCTTCAATACATCATTCCAATACAGTTTAGTTAAATTTGCTAGAATAGTTCCAGAGAAGATAATCAAAAGTATGGTTTTCTCATACTCGGCTACGATGTTAAACTACGTTCTGTACTGGATATGAAAAAGAAAGGAAATGGGGTGAATGTCAAGGAGACAACATCCCATCTCCAGGTTAAAACGACCCAAAACAAAGCATCCAGGGAATGGAGGCCATATTTTTTGTCGGATAGAAATGAAATGAAATGAGCAATTTTTGCAAAGTACCTTCTGGTACATTATTTCTGTTGGGTTGAATTTGCTTCAGAAATTTCAGAGGAGAGGATTAAAATGTGACTTTTCCCACAGGGTCCAATGTTAAACCTAAGTTCCGCACTGGTGGCCATGTTTTTTTGTCAGATTGAAACAAAATAAGCAATCTTTGTAAAGGAGCTTTATTGCATATTTCCTGTAAAGTTTGGTTGAATTTGCTTCAGTGATTTCAGAGAAGATCAAAATGTGATTTTTCCCATAGGGTCCAATGTTAAACCTAAGTTCCAATGTTAAATCTAAGTTCCGCGCTGGCGGCCATGTTTTTTATCGGATCGGAAAGAAATGAGCAATCTTTGTAAAAGACCATACATAAATCATTCCTGTAAAGTTTGATTGAATTTGCTCCAGTGGTTTCAGAGGAGAAGATGAAATTGTGATTTTCCCGTAGGGTCCAATGTTAAACCATGTTCCGTGCTTGCGGCTAGCTATGTTTTTTGTCGGATCGGAACGAAATGAGCAATCTTTGTTAAGACCTTTAGTACATCAAGTTTGGTTGAATTTGCTTCAGCCATTTCAGAGGAGAAGATGAAAATGTGATTTTTCCCGTAGGTTCCAATTTTAAACCTAAGTTCTGCGCTGGCGGCCATGTTTTTTATAGGATCGGAACGAAATGGTCAATCTTTGTAAAGGACCTTCCATACATCATTCCTGTAAAATATGGTTGAATTGGCGTCAGTTGTTTCAGAGGAGAAGATGAAAATGTGAAAGTTAACAGACGACGGATGGACGGACGCCAAGTTATGGCAATAGCTTATTCTGACCCTCTGGGTCAGGTGAGCTAAAAGGGGTTCTGGTTGATTTCTTCGCCCTTCTTCCCGTATGTGCATGAAAATTTTTCCAAAAGCAAAAGTCCTCTAGAGAGCGCCATTGATATCCAACAAATTTATCATTTCGTTGTCACACCGCGATAATTTTCTGCATGAGTGACGAGATAAATAAATGGGGACAATGCAGAACAGGGGTGGTGGACTACCCATTGAGACAAATTGATTACTAAACAGTAAAATCGGTCCACATTGTGTCTCCTTTAAAAGAATTCTGCAAAAAGTTTATTGTAATTTGAAAAGCAACCAGACTTCTTAATTGTTGCAGATAGCCATTTTGGCAGTTTGATTTCTGTTTGGCCAGTTAAATAGCGCGTTAAAAGGCATAAAAACTCGTTAAAAGGCGACCACGAATGTTAAATCCCGAGAATGGTTATTTTACTTTGTAAAAACCAATTTGTTCTGTCATCAAACTCAATCTGGAATACACTTTTCTTCATTTATTTGTTTCATGTATTGAACTACAAAATAACTTTAAAAAAATATAACTCAAATAGAATTATTACTTGGCGTCCGTAGTTATGAGGATGGTACAAGAGTATTTTCGTACAGCTTTTTTGACGTTTTTATTTCACATGTTACCGTGTTGGAGGGTTTTTATTCTTCCACAAATGTTCTAATGACGTGAAAAACAGTACAACAGTAGTTTCGTTTCATTATCAATTTCTTGAAGCAGTTGGAAACATTGTCGTATACTTTGACATTGGCGGGGGTAAGTGAGACATATGAAATGAAAAAGTGTTTTGTTTTTGTCCATATTGAGATCACGAGTGAAATATGGACTAAATTATGGTAATACTAACGCCGTTGATGTTATCAAATAAAGATGCTTAAATTCATCTTCATAGTTCATAAATTGTAACTCGTTTTCTATCTTTATCTGCTACTGATCGTTTAAGTAATATAGATGCATATTGTATCATTGAAGCACTTCCTACAAACCGACCCTAGTGAAAATTGGTAGTTCATCAATTTTCACTATATAATCCCTTAAATATTCTGGACCTTGAATCATCTGTCCATCTTTTTCATCTTTCCATTTCCCAAGGGGCAAATAAATATCCCTTACTGTCGCTCCTTTTTCTAGGACTGGAGCTACTAGTGTGTTATTCCCGAGTAAGAACTCCGAGTCTGTTAGTTGCGCTTCTTCGTCCAATGGAGCAATCCACCATAATGGGCGGATTATTGGTGCTCCAGTTTGCACAGCTTCTTCTGCAAGGTTTATTATAAGATCACTATATTCCTCGTGTAACCGCACAAACTTTTGTGATATATTTATCACTTCCGTGTCATATTGCCAAGGAACAATAGAAAATTGCATTGATGGAAGTAGCGCTGTAGCCTCTAACCAACGAATAAAAAGTTCTCTGTCCGGCTTCCCTCCGCTGTATGCATTCCCTCCTATCATATCCGGGAGAATAAATGGATATCCAAGTATTCCAAATGTTAGTGCTGTATTAATCAAAGTTTTTAATCCGTTTTTGTTATCCCAGTTTGAATTTTTGTCAAGCATGCGCACAAAAAGAGGAAGCGATTGAGTGTTTACTCCAACACGTACTTCCTGATGTCTCACCTTCTTATCTGCGTTTAACGCTAATTGCGCCCATGCCTGTGGGTAGAAGTTAGGACTATCAAACTTAGTTGAAAATATATTAGGCAACCAGTTAGTTTCACCGGCATCAAATTTAAATGAACTAACATTATAATTGGTCTGTAGAAATTTAAGTTTTCCTAAGAACCAATCAACGGCGTCTTTATTCGAAACATCAAGAATACCTGCTGCTAAACCATCCCACCAAGATACAAGTGCTGGGAGAGGGGAATCAAACTGCTTTATTAGGTAACTCTTCATACTTGCAGCTAAAAATGTCTGCGAATCAATATTGAAAAATGGGTGAACCCATATCGTAACTCTAAATCCCATAGTATTTAATTGTTTCACCATTTCTGTTGCATTGGGAAATTTTTCAACATTAAAATCCATGTCACCATATTTTGGAGTCCAATCATCATCAATTTCTAATTGAGAGCTTGAGAAGTTATTTAATAGTATATTTTCAGCAAATTCTAACACAGTGGATTGATTTATATCCTTGTGGTATTGGGCCCAAGTTGACCAGATGGGGTATTTAAACATTTGTTTATCTGGTATATCGGAAGGACGAGAAAATGACGCAGACATATAATCATGAACTTTTCTGACATTATCCGCCATGCAAATTCTATATGCTAGCTCTGGATTACGATTCTGTAAATTAAAATACGGATATTTTTCATACTTTGCCTCTAGGCATATTTTGCCGTCAGCAGACTGATTTATACTTATATAAAGTGGTATGTCATTGTTCATTTTAATTCCTATTCCTTGTGAATTAATGAAAAAGCGTTCTTGGACACCACCGATACGTTTAGCGTAAGAATCATTTGCTAGAAACGCTGATAAATTCATGGACGTCTTCTCCAATGGCCAGTACTGGTTCCAGTCCTGGTACCCACCATACCAATGAGCACCATTCAAATCGTAACAGTCTATCAACACTTGGTTAACACAACGATACGTGGTCCAGAGTACGTCGTAGCATTCTGCATTTATATTTTTGCTAAAGTTAACTTTGAGCTGAGATAAACCTGGCCAATTTAAGCAAATCGTATTACTACTTGTCCCGCAATCGATGGCATTTCCATTGCGTTCAGAGTTTTGATTCAACTGACCCTGCAAGCGTAACTTAGAATTCGAATCTTGAATTTTTATCGCCAGTGTTTTGTTTCCGATATACATATTGCCAATTATAAAATCATGTTCTATTTTGTTGACCTCGCTACCGCTTGACCCTGAACTCTTGCTGTCTTTACTTCTGTGCTCTTCGACTCGCCATGCAATGACGCCCAATGCAAGTCCAAATAACGTTAGCAGAAATAAAGTCAACGTCACCTTGAATCTCCCACTCGTTTTATTTCCCGGCATTGTCTGAAATCAAGAGAAAAACAAAATCAGCAGTGTAATCAATTGTTCAAATTCTGTATCTATTGGAATCCTTAACTATAATAAACGGATTTAAAGAGTTAAAGAATAGCGCTAAAAGCTTCAAAGAAACAGAGGATGAAATACAAAAATGAAATAGAGAAGAGACGACAAGTGAAGTGAATGATGCGAGAAAGAAACCATGCGACACAAAAGAAGAATAAAGTCAAAAGTTGACCCTAGAGAAAAAGACAAAGAGAAGTGGAAGATAAAAAGTATGAGGAATTGGGGAAAAATGACAGTCTCTCATTAATAAGACTTTGGAAAGCTCATCAAAACACAATACCGATCGAAGTTTACTAACTAGATGTTAATCCTTCATTATTCCATTCCATCGCGTTCGTGTTCATTTTTGTTTATCTGTTTTGTCTTTGTCATACTATCTCAATTTGTGTTGGATGGGAATTGCAATGAATTTAGAATTCCCCCTTTACTCTTTCTTGCTTCTGTATTAGTTTGCCGATGTCCAAACATATTGTCAAAGATTCCAAAGCTTTAAATATGTACCTTGCTGACGTGAACGTAATTGAAATTAAAAAGCGAAACGTGTGGACATATCACTAGGTGGGAGCACAACAAAAAGCTAAAAATGGAGCATAACTCCATCCAAAATTCAAATTCTAGCTGCACAATTGTAACGCCTGATCTTTATATATTTGATTTATGGAAAACTTGTTCTTGAAAGAAATTTTACATGACTATCACGATTTCAAATTTTTTCCATTTAATTTTTTGAAATTTCCAAAAATGTTGTTCTCACCGCCTATTTATAGTGCCCACATTTCGTTTTTTATCAGTCTTTTTGTCTGGCGCCTATTTATAGTGCCCATATCTCGTTTTTCTATTAGTCTTTTTGTCGGGCGACGGATGGCAGCGATTGCAAGCACTTTTTTCAGTTGATTTCATGTCGGTTGACGAGTAATCAGATACATTGATGAAACGTTGTCCGACTCCACCCAAACCGGTTCAAGTGGCCGTTTTGAACTTAATTTGAGGTATGAGCATACTTCATTTTTGAAAGACTCATGATGACTTCAAGATAAAGAATAACAATAAGCATGTTGTTCCGGTGCTTGGTTTTGCCATTGTCTCATCTATATTTACTACATATCCTTTCAGGCATTTTTCTTAGATATGGTGTACTTGTACATGAGATAATATCTCATGTGTACACTTTGTTCAATTAAAATTATCTAAGTTTATGTAAATTCTAAAACCGAAGGATTAACTACCACCATCGTAGTTTTGTCCTTAGCTATATTTGTTATTACTGATTATTCGGATTTCGTTTGGTTTTATGCATTTAAACATTTTTTCAAATTATGGATTTCCTTTGTTTGGATTCTAGTGCTGCTGACGAGGAATAAATTTCCGAAATGGCCATGCAGCGCATTAAAATTATTGCAATTGGAGTTAACATATGTGTTATGGTCTCATGTTCATTTACTCCATATCCTTTCGTAAAATATTATTCGGTTGATTTTACCGAAAAAATAAAAATTGTTCATATTTATGCCTGGTTATCAAAATTTGCCCTAGGTGATTATTTTGTTTATTTGACATACTTGCTTTGGAATAAATTATTGCATTGGGTTCTCATTCTTCCTTCCTTTGAAATATTAGATTGTGATGATGCTTACCCTTCCGGAGCACCTGATGATACATCAGTTTTTGTAGGGGTTCACACGGGTAGTGCTTTAGTTTTGTGGCGTTCTTTTTCATTTTTCTTTATTTGTTTTGTCTTTGTCATGCTGTCTCAATTTGTGTTCGATTTTTTATTTTGGTATCCCCCTTTCATAATTTTTGCTTTGGTATTCGTCTGCCGATGTTTTATCGTGTCCATTTGCACTTTTCATAACACAAAGCTGCCATTTCATTTTCTTATGACTCAATGGTTTTAACAACCTATTTATGGTTCTCTGATTCTTCTTCAATTATGTAAATGAGAGTCGTAGAAAAGACCCAGTGGTACGGTTTGAAAGAATGGGAATGCTCTATGCTTTGTGCTTAACTGTTATTGCAAACCAAAGCTTTAAAGTAGTAAATTTTAATAGGGATACATGTGTAACAAAAGTCAATGAAAAAAAAAAAACATTACCAAAGACTGTATTTCTTAAGTTACCTACCTCGCTCTGATGTATACCCTTGTTTATAAATATTGAATGATTTTGTAGTATCAATGTACACTTATCAGGGTTTGAGATATGTCTTTTCTGACCGTGTTATACAAAAGTAAATAATTTACGATAGTAAAAAGGAAGTGAATAGCTTTACATTCTACTCTGATAATATTTAAACAGCAGTGATTTATAAATCGGTGTATGAATATCAACAATCATTGTTGCTTGATTTGTCTTGTAAAACTTTTTGATCCTAAGAATATTGTGCACTTGAAGAGTAGGGTTGTTCTTTATCATCTCTCTGCTACAAATCCGTTTGTTTTAATGGTTCACTGGTGCACTGGGTCACATTTGCGTTTTTTAAAGAGATTCTCTCGTCGGATCGCAATCTTCAAAAATGTTTGCATCTTTAAAATTGTTGGCTTACCTTCAGGAACGATAAAGTATCTCCTGCTTGGACGGTAAAGTATCTCCTGCTTGGACGGTAAAGTATCTCCTGCTTGGACGGTAAAGTATCTCCTGCTTGCTAATTTGCCTTGTTGTAGTTCACTCAGAGATATTAGTGTCCCATCCACGTTTTTGGGACACAATTTTCTGCCCTTGTCCGTTCGTATTGTTTCGTTTCTATTCGTCCATCTTGAAATTCAGCATGGGCATTCCATCTCCCACTTTAGTCAGAACATAAAAATATGAAATTATGTTCCAATGTTAAAACCTTTAAATAGCAAATGCTATTGAGTTGCTTCCGGACACTACTGCAATGGAAGGGGAAGCTGAAACGCTAACAACCAGTTTAACCCACAAATGCTTTTGAAATGCCTATATCAAGTCCGAACCATTGTGGATGACAATTTTTCCGTATTGCACATGCTTTGTATGTTTATCGTTTTGATTTCGACTCTTGACACTTTTGTTATTAACTTCATTTAAAACATGATAGGACATTTCTATTTGGAAATGCCGAAAGGGGGGGGGGGGGTCATCATTTTTATTTGTAAGAAAATTAAGTTTGGCAACTCTCTTTTGAAAAAAAAGCTAGGCAAATAATGCCATTACTTCAGGTACTTGAATTTTTTTCTAATAAATAAATGCAATCAAGTTTCTTTTATTGGAATTCAAATGGACCGTGCAATAATCCTTTAATCCGTCATGTGAAAAAATCAAAACTTGCTTAAAATCTTTTTTATTAGTAACCTGTAAGAACGGTTATTCTTAATTCTAAATTAATGTGTGTAAAGGGATACAATTTTTTGCAATATTTTATGAAAGGATATGGAGCATGCTAACTACAACAGCAATAATTATATGAGCTGTATGGCCATTTCGGAAGTTTATTCCTCATCAGCAGGACTAGAACCCAAACAAATGAAATCCATTATTGCAAAAATGTTTAAAATACATAAAACCAAACGAAATGCGAATAATCAGTAAATCCCATTAATAAATCTTTTTCCAGACATGATATTCAAAATTAAGGAACAATTAATATGTAGAACCGAAATCAAAATGAAAAAGTAAGTGTAAAACCAACAGGAAAACTTGTAAACCAAAATAGTCCTGACTTGGTGCAGGCATCGCAAATGAAATGATGGTTTATTATTATTCATGCTTTCTTTTGTGGCACTAATATCGAAATAAGTGCAACTATAGTGACTGTTTATGACAACTTCATATGCGCGTTTCATTCAAATGATCTTGTTTCAAATGATGACTGTTTCCAATCCATTAATATCACAACTCAACGAGTAATTTATATTACATAATTGGGTCTGTAAGTCTCGTCCAATTTTGGGACTTCCGGGGACATAATTTGTACCCGGAAGTTGCATTTTTAACAGAAAAGTATGACGTTTCAAGCAAACAATAAGGACGTCATAATCCCACAACGTCATATTTTGGCGGGAAACGTTTTTAATTTTGAATTTTATCGTAATTTCTCGGTGTCACATGACGAGACTTACAGACCCTATTGCATACCGAGTTAGTTCCATCATCCTTGTCAGGTCAATCAGGATCCTTATTGCGCTCCCCCGTTTGATCCGTGCTAAGCCTCTTTCTAGGGTAAGCTTTTTCGCAAAAGAAAATGTCGAAATTCTGCAGAGATATTTGTAAGATAGCATTAGCAATTTATTCTAAAGTTAAGATAACGGTACCCTGTCTTTTATTCTTAAATAACTCTAACGTTGCTGCTTTGTAGGAGGGAGGCGATCTGATCCCGGAATCCTAGGAAAATATATTTAAATCAAAACACCCATGAACTAAAATCATTTTTCCAATCCTTAGTCCAGAAAATTGGCAATGCTAGTGCCCAATCCTGTGAAAGTTTAATCCCGAATTACCGCTGAATAAAATTGCCTATCCCATCGTCCGATAAAGGTCCTTATATCCCCCCGACGAAATCGCTAACACCATTTCAAACTATAATCCTAACCACCAACATAAACCCCAATTCTGACTTGAACTTTCTAGGATAACTGCCAAAGAATCATTACCCTAATATAACTTATGAGTTTTAAATAATCAGGGACCTTCAAACTTTTATTAATATTCAACTCCACATGTTAACTGAATGAAATCAGTACCAATTCGGCCCGTTTATGGATTTTATCATGGCATTGTGTTTCTATAAACACAAATATTTACTGCATTTTCTTCTATTCTCAGTGCATTCATGTAATCATTATGTAAATAAAAAAAACTTTATTAGTGCAAAACACAATTCCAATAAGGAATTGTGACATATTGAATTCTGCGAGTATACAACACATTTACTAGGACATATTTACTTTTTGAAAAGAATTTATACTTAGGCCTAAAAAATTCTGTGTTTCTGGTAATATACTGAAAAAAACTAAAACTAGTGTTGATAGATCGAAATCTTTTTCTTTTATTTTTTTCTTTTTAATTTGCTAAATTGCAAACAAGAACCGTAATATTAAGATGTTTTTCCCAGTCCGCTTTCATTTTTTTAAAAACCGGAAATGACACTTGTTGCATTGTATTTCATGGATGAACTAGAAAACACGAGGGGACTTTATAAACATAAGTGGATGATATAAATCGGATAAAGGTTTTTATGAAATGAAAACGATACGCTAGGCTATGGAATAGCCTTGTGTTTGATTGACAAGGGTGTGGTGGCTCGAGTGTATGTATTTGTATACTCAAATCAATACTTTTCGTTATTTTTGTCATGTCGGATTCTACACACACAACTGGACCATGTACAGCTCGCAGATCACTCTTAGGTAAAACCACAATTTTGTAAAATGGTAAAACTGGAGAAATTAAATGTTGTTCTAGCGTATTTAATTCTTCAAAAGGAGTTTTATCCATTTCTAAATTATTTATCATTGCTTAAGGAGGTATAGCCTCCTTACACACAGAGTTACACGTTTTACACACAATATGCTTCTCTCCTTTTAACATTTCTTTCAACCTCTCATCTTTTGCATTAAATTCTTTCTCGTGTACTTGGCTTCGAAACAAAAACCTTTTACAGCACACACAAATAAACACCAGTAGCCCTTTATTCTTCCGCAAAAAACGCAATTCTATCTCTTTCCAACATTCGTTCTCCATTGCCTAAGTATCTTCACAAACTACATTCACGCTTTGTTTAAATTGAAAAGTCATTTATATTGACACTTCATCAGGCAATCCTACTTATTCCCCAACTACATTATCAAGGGACGAGATAATCACAAATCACACTTCTGTGTTAGCATCATTCGGTATCAAAGTTGATGAGAATAACAGTTATCTCCCTTATATTTACTGGGTGCCTAAGCTTCACAAGAATCCCTACAAACAGAGATTCATTGCAGGATCTGCCAGATGCACCACTAAGCCCCTATCCAAACTTCTTACCACTTTACTGACTGCAGTTAGAGATGATCTAAAAAGCTACTGCGAAAAAGCCTATTCCACGAGCGGCGTAAATCAGATGTGGATTCTTAAAAATTCCAAAGATCTCCTTGAACAGCTCTCCTCAAACAGTCTCGCATACTGCAATAGCATTCAAACTTTTGATTTTTCTACCCTTTATACAACTCTTCCCCATAATAAACTTAAAACAGTAATTTCCGATCTGATACATCAATGTTTCTATACAAAAACCGGAGAACGCAGTAATCTGGTAATAGGAAAAGATAAAACATATTTTGTAAAGAACCACACTGAGTCAAACAAGAAATACAGTGAAAATGACGTGATTAAGATGCTTGAATTTTTGATCGACAACATTTTTGTTGAATGTGGAGGCCGTGTTTTTCAACAGACAATAGGGATTCCTATGGGTACAAATTGTGCGCCACTTTTAGCTGACCTTTTCCTTTTTTCGTATGAAGCAAAGTTTTTACAAGGGCTGATACAACAGAAACAAAAACAGCTAGCCCAGACTTTTAATTTCAGCTTCAGATATATAGACGATGTACTTTCTCTTAATAACCCAAAATTTAAAGAATGTTTACATCGTATCTACCCCAGTGAACTTGAAATTAAAGAGACAACCGATACACCCGATTCTGCTTCATACCTTGACCTTTTGTTGTACATTGACGAACATGGACGTCTGAAATCTAGATTTATATGACAAACGTGATGATTTTGACTTTCCAATTGTGAACTTTCCCTTTCTCTGCAGCAATATACCTGCATCCCCAGCATATGGAGTATATATTTCACAATTAATTCGTTACTGTAGAGCGTGCATTACATACAGTGACTTTGTGGAAAGAGCAAAAGCACTGTCACAAAAACTGCTGAGTCAGGGATATGTTCAGCCTTTGTTACTTTCGTCCCTTCAGAAATTCTATGGCCGTCACCACGACATCATAGATAGATACAGCAAAATTCGAAACACATGCGCGTTTCTTTAAACGGCCTGAACAAACAATATGCACGATACAGGTATTATCTGTCAATCATACGCACGTCAGCCATATGCAACATACCCGTTCTGAACAAATCGATTAAACAGGGCGTGATATCTGTACGTCAATCAAATACAAACATTTTATTTAGATTATATGATATTTAAAATTGGGTATTGTTAGTAAGGAAACAAATGCTTGCCGTGTGTAAGAACTTATTGGCTATATATTCAAGATGAAAAACAACAATAAAAGCGTTGTTTTTAGCATGACTTTGTCTCATGTGCATTTACTCAATATCCTTTCCTTCATCATCCATAAGCATTTCGTTTTTACAAAATCAAAATGGTTTTTATTTACAAATTCACATAAAGTATTTAAGAATTTCATATTTACTATTCTAATACGATCACTCGGATTATTTTAGACAGTAAATACATTCCGTTTATTGTTTCAAAAGAAAAACATATCCGTCCTTCTCGATTCACACAATCCATAGAACATTTAGAAATTTGTAGAAATATTATATATATAT
>MJUU01007413.1:19535-47494 GCA_002080025.1 Modiolus philippinarum | reverse complement strand
ATATTGCTGAGTAGACGTTAAACAATATTCAATCAATCAATCAATAGATAATTCTTCTTAACTTAACCAACCAACTTCTTTAGGCTGATAGTCTAACCTTAACCACCAAACTTGGCAGGACAGTAGTCCACAATACATATTGGTGCATTCAATTCCCATTGTTTAAGCTACCGTTGTTGGCATTTTTTTCTTCAAAAATTGACAAAATGCAGAAGCTGGTGGTTTAAGCAAAACCGTAGGACCAAACAGGGAGTTAGAATCCTTTGTATTTACCGCTAATAACCTGTATCATGACGCCAACTCACTCATAGTGTACTTCCTGATGGGAAATCAATTACTCCAAATGCTTGAATCAAAAGAAGGCAACAAAGAACAGCAAAAACATACGAAATTCATAATATGTTGGAAAAAAACACGGAAGTCGCCGATAAAAGTGCTTTACTAGACGTGTCTGAATTTTTCTCAATGAACAAAAAGTATTCACACAATATTGACTCGTTACAGAAAAAATGGTGGTTTAGAAATGTGAAGACCCTCTTCTTATACCTCATATAAACAAAAGTTTTAACAACAATTGGTAAGAATCGAAAACAACTGAATAATAATAATTAGACTTGGGTAAGTGAGATCACGAATTTTTTCCTTTTTCTATATGTAAATGTAAACCTACCCTGCTGCTCTGATCATCAATCGTTATTTCGGAATCTTGTTCCTATTTCATCAAAGACCGGACTGAGAATATTTTTGACCTTGATTTAAGGAGTTCCCACTTTGTAATATTCTTTTCACTTAGCACTGGACACTTTAACTTGAGACTGCTTCATTAAAGTAATTTGCATGTGACTGTTCTCTACAATACAAAAATAATAGCTCAATATTTTTCTTCTCTTTTGATATCCGAATCTTCTTCTTGACTGTCATATTTAATAGCAGAATGTATATCCTAAGTATGTCGGACTACGGACAATCTGAGTCACTAGCACATAGAAATTGCTTTTGAATTTTGTTCCTGTGCCTTTTTTATACAATTCTAATTTCCGTTTTGTACGATTGCTACTTTTGTTCTATTCTAGCATCCTTTTGGGTCTACAATTATATTTTTTTAACATATTGTGCAAGTTTGCCAGAGAAAGACGAACATCTATGGCAATTTTTAACAATCATTAACTTCCTACATACATAAAACTTACCCCTAACCCAATAAATTGACTCTAAAATTGTAAATTTTTTGTCTATGTTGGCATAAAAATTACCAGAACACGCAAATTGTGTGTTGTATATGATAAGGTTGCATGAATTATATTGTGATTTCGTATTTTAACAGCCATTTGTTGACTTAAACTGGATATCTTGCCCGAAATTAATGAAAAACTGGCATTCTCTACATATCAGATTTTTCCCAAAGTTCACTGTTAAATCGTTTTACATGCAAAATCTGGAGGATATATCTGCAGATATTCCAATAAATTGTTCTTAGGGATATATAAGTTGTCTAAAAACATTGCTTAGAAAAACAAGGAGTGGAAAATGTGATTCTGAATACCGAAAATCTTTCCCCTACCCCTACAAATTTTCCCAAAAATTGTCAATTTTGTCTCTATGTTCACATAAAAATAACCAGAACACGCAAAATGTGTGTTGTATGTGACATTGTAGCATGAATTACTTTATGATTTGGTATTTTAACAGCCATTTGTCGACTTACACTCAATATTTTGCCAAAAATTATTGAAAAATGGGAATTTTTAACATATCAGATTTGTCCAAAGTCCACTGTTTAATCGTTATATATGTCAAATCCGGAGGATATATCTTCAGATTTGCCATCTGATTGATCAAATCGATACATTAGTATGAAAAAGAAAGGAAATGGGGTAAATTTCAAGGAGACAACATCCCATATCCAGGTTAAAACGACCCAAAACAAAGCATCTGGGAGTTGTCTTAAAACATTGTTTAGAAAAATAGGAGTGTTTAATCTGACCCTGAATACCGAAAATATTACCCCCTACCCCCAACAAATTTTCCCTAAAATTGTAAATTTTTTGTCTATGCTCGCATAAAATTAACTCAAACACGCAAAATGTGTGTTGAAAATGACAACATTGCATGAATTGCATCGCGATTTGGTATTTTAACAGGCATTTGTTGACTTTAACTCAATATTGTGCCCGAAATTGAGGAAAAATGGGAATTTTCAACATTTCAGATTTTACAAATGTTCACTGTTAACCCGTTATATATGGCAAATCTGGAGGATATATCTGTAGATATGCCAATTAATTGTTCTAAGGAATACATTAGCTGTCTGAAAACAGTGTTTAGAAAATGAAGGAGTATTTGATGTGACTCTAAATATCGAAAATCTTACCCGCTTCCCCAACAAACTTTCAAAGTCAATTTTGTCTTTGTTCGCATAAAAATAACCGGAACATGCATAATGTGTGTTATATATGACAATGTTGCATGAATAATATCATGATTTTGTATTTTAACAGCCATTTGTTGACTTAAACTCAATATTTTGTATTTTGGGTTATTTCCAGGAGATCAACGCCTGTCTGGTGGCTCTTCAGTTCTTGGGGGCATGACAAGCTCATTTGCATCTGATCCAACTGCGTCAGCAAGCAATGCAATGCTAATATAGCAACAGAAAGCCTTCCGACAATTTATGTTTGTTTAAAGCAAATTGACAAATATATTCGGAAGACAAAGATGAATAAAAGTTTTGGTGGCTGGTCGAGGAAAAATGACTAAATTTTGAACGTAACGTCAAAATACAAAAATACACAAGTCACATTTTGTTATACCGTACGTGTCAAACTTCAAGGAGTAACATAAGCAGCATTAGAATCAAATAATATGGAATGCAATGATCCATAAAAAGTCAGAAAGAATATCAAGACACCCACCGAGTGCAAAACACAGAATGAAACTTTTGATAACAACAATAAATTTTAAGGTGAAAAATAACAAAATACCGAAGTTACTGTGATTTTAATTTCTACATATGCGCATTTCGACAACTTATGTCTCTTCAGTGCAGATAAAATCTTAACGTTTGGAATACCATAAACTCAAAGATGTTTGAAAACTGATAGAGAACAAATAACCAATATGATCTAAATGTAAAGCCAAAATCACAGAGCTTTGCATGAGGGAGATACTTCTAAGTTTTCAACAAAATTTGCAAAAAAATATATATATAGAATCGGCTTTTGGGGCAGCAACGAAGTACTGACTACTGGGCTGGCGAATAGCCTCCGGGACAAACAGTCCACCAGCAGGGAAATTCAGAGGGTTTTAGTAGTGATTTTGTCCGATGTCGCATTCAGGTTTTTTAAGTATAGTGTGTTGTTTCCTGACCTAAAAGAATTGCGAAGGTTGATATAAGTGTTATCGAGTTTTTGAAGATTTTATGTCGCTAAAGATAAATTAGTTCTCACTTACTTTAGAGTTTTACGTTCAATGAGCAATATTTCAGCCATATATCGCCATATCAGAGAACGTGTTAATCGATTAAGAAAATCATAAGTATATAGGAAGAAAGATACAGAGGTGGAAGGGACAACTCGGACATTTTTTTTCTCTTTTGATGCTAGAAAATGGGAGAAATTAGAGGCAGTAAATTTAGCAATTTATGCATCGTGTGTGACGTTTCTCGCACAGTTTGTCTTCAATAGTTCGCAGTCAGGCTCTCCGTATTACGACATAACTACCACGCCTAGAAAAGGGCATTCCCCTATCCAACACTTGGTCACGCTCGGTGCCTATATCGACGGAGCCCCTGAAAACGCTCCTCCTTTCTTAAAATTATGTTTATCTCTTTTTGTATAGGTTTTTTATTCCTCAATTATCTACTATAAACAATAAACCTAGGGAGGGCTATCCATCGATTGATTTAGAGTACACTTCAAGTTGTACCTAATTTATCATCATTTTCCATTGACAATCAACTTTTTCTGCCCTGTTAATTAAAGGGTATTTTCTGGGTTGTTCAAGTATAAATGTGGCTGAAATATTGCTTTCCGGGTGTCAAATATAGTAATCAATAACATTAACTTAAATAGTCAAATGTATTCATAAGCACTTGTCGGAAAATTAAATGGTTATTTTGTTTTTGCAGGACCTTTAGTAAAGACGTATTATAAAGACGTATTAACTATAGACAATGAAACTTTTTCTAAAGCCTTCCATATTTTTCCTGCAGTCCTTTTCCCTCTCCCTCTTTCTACTCTTCAATTACACGTCTAAAAAAATAGATTAAATCAGTTCCGCACGATTAGAGCATTTTTAAACGTGTATACTTTTTTTAGTGTTGTCCGTTTGCAGTTAGACCGTCCGTGGACTCTCAGTGACTCATCATCCCAATAATTTTGATGTCATAGCCCACATGTATGTAATAGCAATACATTGCCATGTTTTTTTTTTCTGTTTGTGGAAAAATTTGCTATTCCAACGATGCCGTATCAGGAATTTTGTCACATAAATTTTGTTCTCGGCAACAAGTAGGCCAATCAGCGAACATACTGCAATATGTATTTTGCATTTCAAAGTACATGTATATCAAAACAAGCGGCAGACTTGTACACATGTATACTTGTAGACTCCTGTCTGCCGCATATTTTAATATTCATTTATCTATCTTTTTCTGATTTGATATAAGACGAAAATATAGTTAGAATTTGCTGAAATGTGTTATTTAACGAAACTCGGTAACGTAAAATAAAACCGAAACATTTGTATATATTTGAATTATATTTTTTAAATATGTGTTTCTTTTTGATGCGATTAACTTTTAGTTGAAAATAAGAACTTTTATGTTTAAAATCATCGATTTTTTTTCTCTGTCGATTTTTCGATATTTTTGGAAAAGTGAAAAGTGTTCTGTAACAAATTCAAGTGTAGTGAACATTATGCTCAGTTTTTGTGAAATACACCAAAATGTAAGTGACATGATTTAAGGCGATAAATTTACATGTAATATGTGTGAACATCTTGTTTATCGAAATGTGATTATATAACGTTTATTTCTTGACAATTTTTATCATGTAAAATCGACAAGTTTTGTCTTGAAGACATTTTTCAGAAGCGATTTTCAGAGATAATCAGCAACATTATTCAAAATTCTGTCAAGAAAATTCTGGACCATTTTGAATAATTAATCACGTTTTTATCTGACTTATTGACCGACAACCTGCGTTAAATCTTGTTCTGATAAGTAAATTTGGCGAAACATGAAATAAAATGTTTTCAAAGAAACCCCTCTGAGAACCCCATTCATCATTTTGATGGAAATGCTTTTGAAAATTTACGAAGAGTGCAAATCAATTTTGCACAGTATATGGGATTTGTTTACTTAATGATGAATTAAAATATATATTTAAAAAAATAAATGTTTCTCAGCTAAAGTTTGTTTATTAATAAGTTACAATCTGTTTTTTTAAACTTCATTTCATCAAAAAAAAAATCACTTCATTTTGTTTTGACCATTTCCCCCTTTTCTTGTCCTAATAAGCTTGTTTGTAAAAATAAGTCAATGAAAAAGTTGTTATTTCGAATACATATATTACGAAATAAACTTTCAACCCATAATTACTAAATTAGAGTTCAAATACTTCCCGAATTTAAAAGGGGCGTTTGAAATTCGATGCCATTTATGCTTGAATTCTTTTATACAATTAAACACCGTATTTTGATATCCTTACAGAAAACATTTCTGTCAAAATTATACAAGTTTGAAGTACATATGTAGATAATCGGGGTCGATTTAATTTATTTTTCATTTCGCTGGATGTAAATTTGCGGATTCATTTTAAAATTTTTAAGTTTTTCCTTTGAGCGTTAGAGCGTTTACAACGATGAAATGTATATTACTTGTTTGTTATCTATGTTTTTCGTATATCTGATTGGATGACAATATTTACACAACTCCGCCCACTTCCCGATATGACGTTGACTTATTGGAAAACTAATTTTGAAAATGGTAAAATGAAAATGATGTTTAATTAAAGATACAGATTATATATGTATACTTATCTGTCATTTTAATGAGTAGAAAATTATTTTGTGTAGATTTAGATATACCTCACAAACTGATATTGATTTTTATGTGTTTTTAAAAGACAATACACAAACCATCTATATATAAAGATTTTACGCTCTAACCGTAAGTACTTATTTTTATTTCATGGTTTCTTATGTATTGATTCTATTTAGCACTTGTTTATTTTTTTATTATGAATTAAATTTAAATAAATATTTTTTTGATAACAACAATTATTTTGTTATAATATATATTTATTGAACAATTAATATATATAATATAAAAAAAATATTTTCAACATTAAAAAAAGAAGAATTTTCTCAAAATCCCATTATTACATCGAGTCTGAAGAAATATTACATCTTATGAAAATTTGCATCACCCTGAATTAAACCAAAGTTATGGCAATATAAAGATTTTTGTTGTTATTCAAAAGAAACCTTTCTACTATAATTGCATTAGAAATGCTCCTAGGATTTATATCGGATTAAAATGCAAAACAAGATTATATTTTTGAATGCAAAGGGAAACTTAAAGCAAAGTTGCTTTGAAATTGATACAATTATTGATTTTTTTAACAAAATAAGTTGATGTATATTACTAAATGAAGAAACAGCTGGTAGCTGTTGTTTTTCTTTTGATGATAAAAGTACAAATCTTTCCAACCCTTTAACCTACTATTTTGTAAGATTTACCCTGAAGTCCATACAATAATGCATATCGTACAATGCCCCTGTCGTGTGACTAGTGTACTCTTTCTTTATTAGTTTCTGGGTTTTTTGGCAGAGCTTAGGAGGGATTTCTCATGTCAATATAGCTGAATATTTCGCTTGAATATAAATAAATTTTGTTTTGTCTTGTTGTCTTGCTATGATTTTTTCTGGATATTACAAAAAATATGAAAAACGTATTGTCGTATGTATTTTTGACCGTTTGTATTTGAAATTTATTTTCGTACAAGAAACCTTCAATTTAAAGCAAAAACGAAAAATACATTGAAATGAATTGAATGCAATGCATACAGATTTTCTAGGACAGAAAGTGTCTCTATAGGTTTAAAAACTGAGCTATTACATGTACAATACGAACCAAAATTATTTTCAATGCGGGTTGTTAATTCAAAATTTGATTACAAGCTTATATTGACATTATAATAATAACGATTTACACTATTCTGACTAAAATACATTATTCAAAAGTCTACATTATAATGCGTCTTCTATTATGAAGAAAAATTAATTGCACCAAATAATGTCTTCATCATAAGTAAATTTAACTTCGGGTGAAATATATTAGGCCCTAATACAAGTCAACAAATTATATATCTAAATGTATTTGCTGTGTTAATTTCAATGATTTAGCCTGAGACTAATTTATTAACAGAAGAAAAGTAAAAGATATAATAAGTCAATTTCTCTATTAATCGTTTTAATTTATAACATTGTATTTTAAAAAGGCAATACTAATTTGGATACGATTTGAAACCTTGCGTGTTATTTTTGTTGAAATTGATGGATAAAATTTCAATTATAAAACGGATGGTTATGAAATTATGGATAAATATGAAAGTACATCTTATGATGTAAATGCAAGCATTCACTCTGTTTTTATTTGGGGAATAATGTTTGATTTCTACGAATCATGTCATTTTGGATTTGTTTTAGATATTTATTTGCATAAATTGTATTTATAACCGGTGAAACATTTTTAGGAACATTAGAATTGCTATTTAGAAAAAATGCAACCTCTTTCGTGGTCACAAATTAAAAATATACATGTGCAACTTTATCAATCATGAATCGGTATGATTCTAGCAATTGGTATAGCAGCATCCATCAATTGCTAAAGGGAATACCAAAAACAAAAAGGAAGGACCTGTCAATTCAGCAGAGCGTCCAATATTCATTACATACCAAATATTAACTATGAACGCAACACTAGGTTTTGTCCAAATTTCTGAGTTATTTGGGGAAATGATCAGTATGTCCGTCCATCTGTATTACAACTTTTAAACCGATGCCGCCTTGATTTATTAAAAAAATAGTTTGACCTTGATGCTCTTCCGCTTTTTTTATATTGCCATAGCTTTTGAAAACTTATCTCATTTGTTGTCAAGACATCAATAAGTGTTGTGCGAATTTTGGTGTCCAAGCATTTTATGCCCAGAAAATATTTGATTGATGCTCAGAAATAGTGTATATTTATTCTTGAATCTAAGCGTTGCATTTATCCGATTCTAAGCAGAAATTTCACTTGTTGCCTCAATTTGAATTTCCTGGTGTATTAATTTGTTTATAGCACTCAGAATTACTCTTTCGTGCCCTATACCAAAAAATAGCTTCAGAAGCTGCAAATTAAATGTTTAATTCTGTTGACACACAATGCTCCAATCAGATAAAAAACTAATGTCAATAATTTCATCAAAATCTTGATCAAAATTAATCTACAACAAGCATTGATCAGATCTCCGTCTTTGAGACGCTTCAAAATCTAGGATTGGAATATGTCAGTTATTTTGGCGGAATTTTCGCTCTTTTGAAAAGACGTCAAAAACAATCAATTGGAAATATGGTTTTCTATATATTTGTCAGCTTGAAGGGGAAATGATTAATGGGCTTACCAGATTTTTTGTTTCTTGTATTGATTGCTCCCAAAGATCAATTTAAGCAAAGCCTTTTTATGAAACACAGCCGACATTTCTGAATAATACTGGTTAATTCTGAAGCTATGAATTTCTAAGTAAAGAAATCCGGACGAAATATCTTCCGAATCTCATTGTTTTCTTCTTCTTCATTAAAATTTAAACTTGTAGAAAGCTTCGGTTAAGTAATTCAAGACTCCTCCGCGGAAAGGATTGTGAACCTTGAAGGCTTCAGAAGAACGCCATATACTGTGGCATTTGCAAATCGACCTGCAGATACCGCCTTTCCAATTTAAATTGAAGCATTTTCTGCTGGTCCCTCTTGGGCATTTGCTACTTTTTGACTAAACTCAAAGTCACTCATGATTGCATGCCTTATTTTCATTTACGGGGTTTGGGCTTTTGTATGCGCGACATCTAGGCTGTGGGAAGGGGCTAAACTTTGGTTAAACCAGACAGAAGACAAAAATTCAAATATGATTTAGCATAGCTTTGGTCATATCTCACTGGCTGTATTTTTTTTTTTTTTTTTTTTTTTTTTTTTTGTGAAAAATCAACTATATTTGCTAAATCGAGTACTCTGTTTCGTTCCCTTAGGTTCAGCATTGGCCAATGCCAATGACTTATACTCGAAATGCAACTATATTTCCTTAATCGAGTACTCTGTTGGTGCATTTGCCAATGCCAATGACTTGGTCTCCATTTCGTACTTGACAGTTCATCAGATTCATCTCGTTGAATCCGTTTTAAAATATCTTTTTCAATTTAAGGTGTCGTATTTCTCCTGTCTGACAAACTATGTAACAAACTGGGTCGACGTCCTTGCTGAATAAGTTTTCAAAAACATACACATTTTTTTAAACCAATAATTAAAACAGTGACAAAATTAGAAAAAAAAACATTTTTTCTGACAAAATGCATCTGAAAAATTAGCTTATTGGTCAAAGATTTCTATTTGTTTGTTAAATCTATGAAAGGACTGTACAGACGTGGTTGTAAATTGACATAAAGCAATAAACCTACTAAAATATTTTTCGCTCACCTAGCCTAAAAGGCCATGCGAGCTTTTGCCATCACTCTTCGTCCGTCGTCCGTCCGTCCGTCAACAATTTCAAAAATTTTCTCTGAAACTGATCGGCCAACTGTAACCAAACTTGGCCCCAATCATCACCAAGGTATGCAGTTTCACAGTTGTGTTCGATTAGTCCGATGATCAAACAACATCGCCGCTGTTACTGAAAATAGAACATAGGGATATATATCTGATTAGACAAATAACTCGAAAACAGTTACAAATATTAAAAATCTGGCATGTGGTAGAGATGATCAACCTGGCATGATCTACCCGCCCTGCAATTTTGAAGAAATCTAAAACCGGCTTTGAAGTTGTTGCCCCTTTTCCGTAAAATTTTCAAAAGTTTAATGATTTTTTACTTTTTTATTAGAAAAACTTAAACACAGATTGAGGTCAACTTTAAAATGCAAAAATGTAAAGCATATCAAGATCTACCCAACTATAGAAAGTTTGAAGAAAATCTAAATACTCATGTAGGAGTAATGTCCTTTTATGGTGAAAATTTTCATTATTTTTAAAAAAAAACGCTTTGAGAAAGAGGTAAGGTATGAATAACAAAAGTTTTCATCTTATTAAGAACTACAATATCTACATATGTATGACAGGTTCGCATCTCATCCATGATGGCCGCCGCCGGGAAACATAGTTCAACATATGACCATTTGGGAAAATGTTGTAAACTGTTAGTTCTTGAAAACTGTTTCACACATCAAAATGATATTAACTAGGCATGGTGACATGATGGTCATCAAACAAATGTATGATTTAAGTACCGATATAAATTCAAGATGGCCGCCGCTACAGGTTTTAGTTTATCTTTGGACCCTATGGGAAAATGTTGTGCATTGCTAAATTCTTGAAAACCGTTTCATATATCAAGTTGATATCCGGCATTTTAATATGATGGTCGTCTACCAAATATTATATATATTTTTACCGCTCATAAATTCAAAATGGCTGCCACTAGGAAACATAGTTTATCATTGGACCCTATGGAAAAATGTTGTCAGTGATATTGTTAATTCTTGAAAACTGTTTTATACATCAAGTTGATATTATTTAGGCATGGTCACATGATGGTAATTAAACAAGTGTAGGATTTTAGTACCGATCATAAACCCACTGCAAGTCATACTTTAACATTGTTAACATTGGACCCCATGCTGTAAATTGCTAATTCTTGAAAAGGGTTTCATAAAGCAAGTTGATATTAACTTGGAATGGTAATTGATGGTCATCTACCAAATTTAATTATTTTTACAAACCAAAAAATATAGGTTTCAACAAATTCATACAATGTGCGGTTAGACCTTTGAAATTAATGGATATTTTAGTATAAATATACATGAGAATGCAATATCATATGTTTACTTTTGCACCCAGTTTCAACGGGAAGTGTTGTCATTTCGACAACTAATAACTCAACAGAAATCAATATAGGACCGGTGATGGCACAAGATAAATTTGCACTTACTTGCTTTGAAACTAGGACTCAATCGATGCACTGAAACAAGAAATAACAGATGGGCCATAAGACGACACTATATACAGGCCCTGCTCGGTGTTTTCCATAAGACGACACTATATACAGGTCCTGCTCGGTGTTTTCCATAAGACGACACTATATACAGGCCCTGCTCGGCGTTTTCCATAAGACGACACTATATACAGGCCCTGCTCGGTGTTTTCCATAAGACGACACTATATACAGGCCCTGCTCGGTGTTTTCCATAAGACGACACTATATACAGGAGATCTTGTTTGGATACAAAATCCACAGACGCAATGCTTTTGTTTATGAAAATAATCATAGGCATGCTAGTGTTAAGAGTGCGTGGTAAAATAACTCCTTGTGTTAGTTCAAGAATATTGCCGGATGCTCAAATGATCTTAACTTGCAGACCTGAATAACATTTCCTATATATGACTATCAATTTGTATTTCTGAATATCATGAGAAATTGGAATGGCTTAGAAATGGTGTCATGATCCCTGTATTTTCAGTGCATATTTCGAGCATCTTAAATCAAAACACTGGACAATCCGTTTCTTCGTAGACTACTCAAAAATTTTTTAACGGAAAAATAGCAAAAGGTAATACGGCATGTTGCTAAAATAGAAATGCTGTCATGTATTTCTATGAACATCATGTTGGCATTTTGCTAGAATTATTATATAAAATATATATATTGTAATACTAATTCAAGGCAAAGAATGAAAAATGTATAATAAAGTATAACTGTTAAATCATAAATAAAGTAGTCCCTTGAACTGCGTCTAAGGAAGTCCATATAGGATCATTTAAAATATTTTTGAATTTGTTATACGAATTCTCGAATTTTTCATAATGAATTCTCGAATTTGTTATAACGTATATACCCGAATTTGTTATAACAGATTTTAATTTGCTATAACAAATTCTAAAACCTGTAATATCATGGATTCAACAATTAGATATAACGAACAAAATTCGTTGAAACAAATTTCAAAATTTGTTGAACGAATTCAGGAATTCGTTATAACAAATTATTTTTTATTACCGATTCAAAAATCTGCTATAACGATTCAACAATTTGATATAATGAATTCAAAAATACTTAAAGGTATTATATGGGCTTCCGTATAGGTCAATATCTCACGCAAGTGTCGTAAGTTTCTGTGTGTATAGTATTAGTTTGTTCCCTTATAACTCCGCCCACTAGATAATTATTGGTTGAAGTAATTGCCAACCTTTGAGATCAACTCGATATATTACATTCTCGATAGCCTCCCCCTTTTCCATTTAAAATTGCGTCCTCCTGGTCGGAAATTACGTTGACGTCTACTTGAATATATAATTTCATGTTGCCTGTAATAATCGCAAAATTATTTTATTCTAGTGGATGATGACTGTAAAAAAAATAAAGAATCACTGACATTGTGTATTTTTTTTTATTACGTTCACTTATGATGAAAAAAAATTAAGAGTCGTATTATTTTTTTATTTCATAAAACAGTCATTAGAACTTAACAGAGAGGATCAAAGGTCTATAAATATCTAAGTATTTTGAATTCTTGTTTATATGCTATGTGGTATAATGCACTAGTTTTGTATGCTTTTGTTCCTAATTGGAATTGTGTTTGCATATATATTTCCATTTTTTTTCTAAAAATTGCATTATTTTCAGTATATAATCATTGCAAAGGTCGAATTCAAGACTTCATATTCTATGGCTGATCTGCGGTCGAAAAGGGACAACAATTGTCACTTTTTCGGTTATATTTGTACTGGGACCGGTGTGCAACGCGAGAATTACCCCATTTATGTCAATTGCATTTAATTTGTATAGATACGACTCAGTAAAGAGACTTATCTAAGTCTTATCAATGTTCTAAGTCTTATCAATGTGTCAACTGCAGTCAATTTGTTGACGGTGTTAGTGAGTTCAAAAGAATTTTAAAGCTATATATGGTTTTAAATTTCGCAAATTTTGCCACTTCGTTAAACCTTGCAATATAATTGCACGAGCAAAATTATTCTGTTCTCCTGTACCCACCTGAGTAGTCAACCTCGTTTGTGTTCAGAAATTACTCATAGACTGTCTTTATTTGTATCGTGATGCTTGGTACAAAGAGGGCACTGAAGGAATTTCAGCTATAAATAACGTTTGTGTAAATATACAAGAACGTTCTCTTGGTCATTTTTATTTGATTTTCTGCCTAAAAGTGCATAAAAATGTAAATTTATCACATAAACCGCTCAGCCTTTTAACAAGATCGGTTCGTCAGTTTGAAGTTCAGCACTAACTTATGCAAGTTTTTGCGGATTTAAGAGCATTTTCCTACAAAATATACATGTGCTTACTCTTGTATTAGGTTTGTGTTTCAAAGCTTGTTGTAATCATATAAGTATAGCAAAATCATTCAAGTGTTATATGTATTGGATACGTCAATAGTAAAGTAGCTTTTTGCTCTAGGTACTAAAAGGTATGTAAATTCCCATAAATATAATCTAGGATCATTTGTACTCTTATTTGTGGTTACATAAAATTCTATGAATAAAACGCTTTGATGAATCAGTTGTTTAGGGATTTACTCAATAAGAAGCATGTGATAAATGCAAATAGGCAAACGCTGGCTTTTGAGAGGTCCTCCGTACTGTTCAAGGACTTGAGCGTGAAACGAATTTATACCGAATCACATATCCAATGTGTCCAATAACATACTATTACCATTCATTTTTTGCAAGAATTGGTATCCGTATTTATACTTTTACAACCAGTTTTGGATGGCGGTTGGTAAGAGGGGATCCGACCCCGGAATCCCGGGAAAAATAACTTGCATATCCCGAATTCGAAAGAATACATTTATTTTTTCAGTCCTGAGTCCTAAAATATTACAAGCAAATTCCTATTCATGTTACGGGTTTATATCCGAATTCCCGGTGAAAAGATGGTGTATCCTTGGGATTCCGAAAAATGTTCTTCCGTCTCTCGTTGATCCACTGAAATGGGGAACAATACTATTCACCCATGATCCCTTGCGATAGAAATGTATTGATATATGGCAAAAATCAGAGGTCAATGTCACGATTTTAAATAGTATTTGGTTCCGGATGATAATATGATAACTTGACCTCTTAAACTTATTTTGTGATTCCAGTATCATTAATTCATGGCATGATTTTTTTCTTCATTTTTGTATCCGTCACTTCTAGTGGCGGGTTATTATGTGATACCCTCGGTCGTGTGTCCGTGCGTCCGTCTGTCTGTCCATCCGTCCTTGCGTTCCCCGAAGGTTTCCGACTGATAACTTGTGAACGGAATAACATTCAGTTTTCAAACTTGGCATGTAACTTGTTCATCACAAAACTCAGGCCATGTTTGAATGTGGGCTCAGGGGTGCAAGGGGTTCTGGATTTATACCCATTAATGTTCCGAAATTTTGTTAAACGTGGCGGGGTATCATGTAATGCACCGTTACTATTTTTTCCATTTTAAGCCGAATAACTGAAATATGTATACAGTTTGACCAGTTCTAGTCGGAATAAATCATTTTTAATGTCATTGTATTTCCAATTAATATAACTGCGCAAGCACTTGACCTCAAAATTTGAGACACTTGACCCAAGCGACACTAATCGCACCAATCATTCATTATAGCTTATTTTCCAGCTAGTAAATTTGTTTTATATCTGGCTGGGCATTCGAAGATCGTCTTACAAAATGAGAAATTTTACGTGAACTTGACTCAGGTTTAGTGTTCAAACAAATAACTTTTATGTGCGATTCTCTTTTGAATGTATCCTTAGCCTATTGCTAATGTTTACAAATTGCTCATTTGTTTTTGAAAATATCCGTTTGTGTAAACTTGTGAATACGAATTTCTAAACTATCTAAAATAGTCCACTCTTGATTACGTAGAAAACATGTGCCATTCTACCCTTTTCCGGAAGAAAACAAAAGTTGAAAATTTCATTTACATAAGTAGTGCGTAAAAATGTTTTAAATCTTTTATGAGCAGGCAGTCAAGCCCTATCAATTGTGCCTTGCAGTTCTTGAAGAATAACCTGAAACCGATTTGAAAATTTCATGAAAAATGATCTTCTTTAAGTGATACACTTGGTCCTTAGTGCGACGCGAGAACTTCCTTATTTATGTCAATGGCATTTAATTTGTATAGATGCTACTCGACAAAGCGCTTGCAATAACAAATTGACTGCAATGGGGCGCACATTAATTTGAATGAGGTATTTGATCGAGTCGCATCTATATGAATTAAAATGACATTTACATCAATATGGAAATTCTCGTGTCGCACTTGGGACCCAGTGAAGGTACATTTGTATATGTCTACCTCTGCATGACCTGAGTCGTCAGTGAAACATGGTGTAATTTCCTCTTAGAATATCTTATTTTGAAGTCCAATTTTAATTTCTGTTTCTTTTCTTCCTTGAAATTCATGATTTTCCAGAATTGTCTGTGATTAAATTGTCAATTTATAATATCTGTATCGACTCTTTACATTTCAAACATTCTCTTTTTTAATCTTAGGTTATAATAGCTTGCATGTCTAAAATTTTCTAATATTCACTATTTTTAGGCTTATCTTTTTATTCCATTAATTATTTTCACAACATTTAAAGAATATTTGTTTATCAGAAACAATTTGATATTTGTCGTCTGCTCCTTGCTGCATGAACTTTCGTCTGTTTCCCCAGAGTAAAAGAATGCACATGTTGCTCAGTTGCACAAAACAAACATGCATGTCTATCATCAAAAGATCTTAATGAATAATGCAGTTGATGTTATTCAAACATTGTTTGGATAATTACTTTCAAATAATAGAATTAATTAAAAACGCATTACCACGGCTTTAATGGCGGATTTAACAATCTGGAAGTTCAGCAGGTTATATAAAACTTACTTTACTCATTAACTAATTGTTATTGGTCGAGTAATGAACTTTAAAAAGGTATAAATTCTTTCAAGAGTATAACTTCATATTAAATAAGACAAGACTTATTTCCCTTTGACAGCCGTTTTTGAAACCTCCAAGTAATTCGACGAAGGTCCAGCAAAATTCGGCCTAAAACAAATTTATATTGAGACCCTCTTTAAAAATTGTTCTATTTTCAAACGATAACGGAGATCAAGCTTCACATTTATAAACAATAAAGGGATATCAGTAAATGCACACGAGACAAAGTCTCTACAAATACATGGTAAAAAAAAGCAATGGATGCAAAGTCTATACAAATACATTGTAAAGTAATGCAATGGAAGAACGCTTTTATTGTTGTTCTTCATCTTAAGCTCACCATAAGCCTTCAGCAATGAGCTTTGCTCAAACTTCATAGTAAGTTCAAGAGGGTCCCTATCAACTGTTTGAGCGAAATTCGTTGCTATAGATGTCTAGCAACACTACATCCATGACTTTGTAACCATGGATACGGGATCATAAACAAACATAAAATCAACAGTTAATAATTTGTTGATTTCATTATGTTTTTGTATATGTTTGCATTGCCATAACCCAAATGGGTTCTTTGTCTGCAATTTTTAAATAAGTAAATTAATTAATTGACTTCGAAATTCAGCTCCTTAAGGAGGTTCGCTCCTCATGTTTTTGGATTTCTGTCAGATTTTCGGAATCCTCGGGTTTTATCCATTTAAAAGCATTATAATTTTTTGCCCATTGACCCCCTTATTTTTTTCCATATTTTCATTTTATACATCTTTTTGAGCATTTTGTAAAAATTTCATTAAATTCTATTTATTCTGTCACATTCATTCATGGTCAAACAGTGCTAATGTTAATCCTATGAAGAATCAGAGGAGTTCAGTTTCCCGCCAAATTTTCAATCACTTAAATCTCAAAAACGAGATCATCAACCTATTAATTTTTTTTCACTTAAATTACTTCTTTTTTAATTTTCTAACAAAAAATCACATTTATTTGAAATCCTATTTATTTTCAAATAGAGTAGCGAACCCCCTTAAGTGACATACATGCAACCCAAAACATATAACATGATGAAACTTATGTTATCCCCTTACCCCTTTTCAGACATGTATATTAAAAAGTATTTTTTATTTTTATAAATCAATTTTTTTTGCGAGGGGAAGTAACTTAATCTGTTTTGACAAGCTTACTGGTTCCTTATACACGGTATATATCTTTTTGACGTCCTAAACTGTAGTCTTTTTGAAGTTACAGGCTAAGTAAGCCTTTTCAGCATTTTTGATAAGAAAAGAAAATATTTTATCATTTGAAAGGGGTTTACGTTGTACATAGCGTGTGTTAATAAGATATTGTCAAAATTGAGATTGCTAGTTTTTAATGCCACTTTATTGAATATTTGGCTGTTTCTCATACAAAACTCTACATACAACCCTTAAACTTCTTATGACAATGTGTAAAGATACGTTTCACTTTCATGCAAAATTTTATTTTATAGGTAGCTGCATTGTTAAGATTTTTGCAATATCAATACAATATAAGAAAAAACTGCAATAAGCTTACAGTTGTAACAGTAAACAGACATACAGCACAACTGTTAACAGAATACAGTTGAAATTTTTGTAAAATGGAGGGATATTTTTACTATCAAAAAGAAAACACAGTAGGTTGTCCTTTTGTGAATATGTTGCTTACCATTCCATGGACTAACCTTATAAATTTGGACATACAAAGACACATTTGAGCCAAGAAATTTGTCTTTTCCTGCTGAATGACTATTGAGATCACCGATTCTTGAAGATATTTACATTGGTAAACAACTAAATTCTTCTCAAAAACGTCACCCCCTATACATCAATCAGTCATTCACATTTTGGTCAACATGTATGTCATTAAAAACCTATCACGGAACAAGAGAATATGGTCAATACTTACCGGACTTGTATGTTTATCGTGTATTTTTCCTACAAAAACGTTAAACAGCATACAGGAAAAACGTAAATCAGATATTGCAAGCACACAGGTTCAGAAACTGTGTTATAATTCATTCAGGATGAAAACTCAACTTTTTGTGAATAATCCGCACGTTTTTTCAGATTATAAATGATGTATTCTCTGTTAATTTCAATAATAGAAAAGAGCAAGTATTTACCAGAATGATACTATTTGAAGATATGCAGGTAAATTGTAACAAAGCATGACCACTACCTTATAAAAGCATTGGAAGGAAACCAATCTGTTGGACAAGGAGTTACTCCCCTTTTTAAAAACATATGATAATATCAAAACAGCCCTCTTTCCTTTCACACGATTTATTTAAGGCACCATGTATAAAGTTAGCAGAACGAATATACAACCCATAGGATTAACACTATCTGTGTTAAGTATCCAAATTAGCGTTTCATTGTTATTTAAATGAAGAAAGTTTGGACATACAGTGAGAACTTTGTCAATTATATGATTTGTTGTGTCTTCATGGAATTTACATGAAAACGAAAAATGCGTTTTTTCATTCACCTCGCCAGAGTTGCACCTGAAGCATGTCCTATTTAGTCAGGGAGTAGTACCCTGATAACGACCTTGCTCAATTGCGAGCCTAATTGCGAGAATTTTTTCCTGTGCTCAGGGGAGCGAATTAACATTAAATATGGTTCTATACCAAAGTTACACTTGAATTTTACATAGGTACATAGTTTGCCCTCTGAACTCTTCCTGAGTTCACCTACCAATTTTCTACATAATACTGGTACAAGTATTTTTATACATGTTTTTGAACTTGTAAGGTCTAACTTTTTTTAAGTCAATGATACCAGAGATGTGCCTCAAAACACAATGTATTACAACAAGCATATTGGTTCCAAGTAAAGACTCCCCCAAAATGCCAATTATCAGTTTTGAACTGAATATTTTCATTTCGTTAAAAGGAATGTGGACTTTGTTCATCACTTGCATACACTTTGGACTTTGTTCATCACTTGCATACACTTTCATGATATTCAAAATATATAAAATTCTAAATGCTTTAAACTGATATCGGATTACCCTTCCATACCCCTTTTCGTTTGCGAGTACTGGATATCTGGAGAAGGGAGTTTACTTAGTTAAAAGAGAAGTGGATTTTAGCCCTTGATCATACTTGCTCGAAAAAAGGCAAAATACATAGAATTAGAGAAACAAGAAATGATGATATATTTATTGCTGTTATCGACTTTTTGCCTCTTTCATTCTTTTCCAAAGTTTAATTTTTAAAAGTCTTTTGCACTTTAAAGGATAAAAGGTGTCAGAGAAGTTTCAAGTAGGCAATGTTACTTGGTGCGAACATTTTGCTTTTTAGTCTGTAAAAATAGATGGAGCCACTTCAAATCAAATTCAAATTTTATTATGGTAGTCCATCCTTTTAGGACAGCCGTTTTACATATCTTTTCAAACACATGTCAAACATGGTCAAAATACCACAAACAATTTAATTTAATATTCACCCTCTTCCAAGGCTGTATTATATTTTTATTCTGTTCAATGGTAGCCTTTAAAAACGTCTCAAATGTGTTTTTTGAAAGAAGTACGCGTGTCGTCTTGAAATTTACAGATAATATACACTTTTCGAACCTCTTTAGACAGGAGAGTGACATATCTGCGATCTTCGTTAAAATTCGATTGTTTCGCCGGAACATGATTTGAAAAGGGTGGAGAAATTTACATTAAACAAAATGAGAAAGATGGTCTTTTATTTAAATCTTTGTTAACAATTGAATAGGTTCAGTAGGTTGAGATAGAATAAGGTCACATTAATGTCGAATTCATCAAAATCAACTGTTTTACCTGTCTGAAGTTAAAAACAGACATTGAACAAAACGTACAGGAAACCCAGATCCTGCTGTTAATTTATGATAGAATATCGCCATATGCTGATGGAAAACGTGCACCATGAGAAAGAAAACAAAATATTCAAAATTAAAATTAAATTTCAGTTTATACATATAATTTGATGTATCTCAGCAAATAATGCAGTTTGACTTTATCCGAAAAATTTGATTTAACCCCCCAAAATGCAAGATATACGATCTATATAGTGAGAATTTTGAGTTTTGTCTTTTTTTCTTTCTTTTTTTTCTTTTTTTTTGTTTGTTTGTTTGTTTGTTTTGGCTGATAGAAAACCAACGGGCATCACGAGCAGAAAGCCAAAGCTTTCCAAAACAAAATATTCAAGCTGAAAAATTTTCAGTTGATTCAAATTCTTAATCTAATCATAAAGCAAAAGAAATTCGTATGGTACCTGCAGTAGTTTAGATTTCTGGGAATTCTTCTACTGTGCTAACTCGAATAATTCAAGCCCTCTCCGTATCCAATGTAGCGATCGTAGTGAGTGGAATATAACGACTGGATTATTCGGGTTAATATTGTGCATAATATTTTATGTTCACAGACGGGCCAAGTATTATGGTCAGTTGCTCTCATTTTATTTCTTTTCTCTTTTTGCCTTTCCTTGCACGAGTGAGAAAAGTGCAAGATTTCATATCGCTCACTGCTTTTATTTATTCTTCTAGTGACATTTATTATATTCTGGGTGTTATATCCTTTTACTTACATTTTAGTTGTGGTCCGATCACAAATTAAAATGTTAAAATCTTGAAATCATACAATATCTGAAATTGCAACCGTTCTTATATCTAAGAGCTGAAAACTGAAAAGAAGGACTTACGCGTGTCTTCTTTAATTTTGAAAACTTACAAAAAATGAAACCTTTCTATTTAAAAAAAGGTTAGAAGGTTACAAATTAACTTTCTTGTCCCCACCAGGAAAATAAGTAATAAAAGTCAAACTATACTCCCAAAACAGTACAAGATTGGTAGTTTTATATTTTAAACGTTTTCTTAGATGACAAACACAAACAGAGTGATATTTTGATAGAGCTACTTTTTACGTCCGTACCACTTGGGCCTATGCGGCGGGAAATATCATTTTACGTTTGATTGACGTGTACATTGTGAAGGTCTCGGATATGTTTACGAATTACAGGCGACAAAATCATTTTATTATTTCGTTTGTGTTTATTTTAACTTGGTACAAGACCGATTTAATTTTTCGCGGACAGACTGTACGTTGAACAAGATGTGGCTTCTTGTTCAAATGAAAGAACGTTGTTTCTCTTTATTCGCAAGAATGGTAAATACAAAAAATGTAGGAAATAGAATTCGAACTAAAACTTGGTATATCTTTAAATAGTTGTTGAATTTAATTTAATTGACTAAAACACCTATATTCATTTATTGAAACAAGTCGATAATATTTACATACTTCTTTAAAGCTTATATGTAAAACAAATCTAAAAAAAAATTGAAATTTCAAACACCAAAATAATTTATATATTTTTTCATAATTTTGCTAGGACCATTTCCATCAATTTATCGATGAAAGATTTGCATGAAAGTTTTAAGTTTTAAAGAAATAGTTTTCCTCTTTTTCATTTAATAATGAAACGATTAACTATAACAACAATGTAAAACTTCTTTGTTCTATTCTAACATTAAGATGATAAAGTCCAACATTTTTCGTTGGACAAAATATGAACAAAAAAGTATAATTACAACGACAATACCAATACATTTCAAACGAATTTAACGAAAATGAATTAAACAGCGGTTATTTATTCAAATTCGACTCTTTCAAGAGAAAATCGAATTTTTTTCTAAAATACAATCATTTCTACCAGATATTAATAAAATGTCTTCATTAGAATAATGAATAAAAATGAATCTCCCATTTCACTGTACATGCTATATTTCTCGTTTTTCTTTCGATATTTGACCTATTCGTGCAATTACATGTAAGCATTGGCGGATCCAGGGTTGATGGTTTCTTATTTTTATTTAAACTTCTGATGGCAAATAGATTTGAACCAACAATTCTTGATTCAAAGATGCAACTTCATTGTATATGTCTCAGGGGTTCTGTTGTCTTCGAAATATATTTTCATATTAAAGCACATATAAAAGCCCTATAATTTCAGTAAAAATATTTTATTTAACCATTATTTATTTATACTTGGAATATTAACGAAATCATAAAATATGAAGATGTCCATTTGAAACCATGGAAATAATAATAGCTCTTAAAATTGATATTTTAGAAAGTATTAAATATTTTATTAAATTCTGTCCCTATATGATGAATCCTCCGATCAATATTACAAATGTTACAATCAGGCAGTGTAGTACAAATAATTCAGCAATATAACAAAACAAAAACAAAATAAATAGTGAAAATAATTTTAAATAACGGTTTTGTTGTACTTCAGTTGATTAAAATTAAATTGAATGTTTCGAAGAACGGAGAAATTTCATCATATTGTTGCCAATGCTTAAAATGTCAAAAATACTTGAAATACTAAATTTTCAAGCAAGATTTTGGCGTTCCCGTGTAGATTTCGGAAATATAAGGCCAAACATTTAAAATATTTTAAATCCATCTTCTCCATTTTTTATGCATTAATTTTGTTTATAAATTATTATCATTATTATTATTATCATCATTATTATTATTATTGTTTATTATCATTATCATTATTATTATTATTATTATTATTATTATTACATTTGAAATGCGCGACTATTTTTTATCCATTCCCACGTGTTATACATTGTCTGCAAGATCTTCCAATCAAACCGTTTGAAATTAAGGGTCCAAAATGGTATACTTAGAAATGGTTATACGACAGACTTCAAATTAACCCTGCTTTCGGAGTTCGTATTATTTAATGAATTCAAAAATTTTCCCTTAATCTCATTTTTTGTGTATTCTTATACAGTCAGTTATTTCCTCAGATAACTAAATTCCACAACCAGTGGAATCATGATCTTTAAGAAAAGAAAACCAGTGGGAGAAAATTAAATGCTGCAATGCTGAAAGGTCAAGGTAGCAAATTTAGATTTCCGAACGGAAGCACGCACCGACTACTCTTTTCAGATGACAATTCGTCATTGTCCCACATACGTTCATTGTCATGTAAATTTTTCACAGAACTTACCTTTCAACTTATAAAATAATCCATCTATTTGATCTTGAATATGTTCAGATTCATAAAAATTGAAAATTCACTTTTGGACACAAAGGTGCAAAATTGTACAAAATTTTCACTATCCTTAACACACAGCCGCTTGTTACGTCTTTATCAAACAACTAAATAAGCTGTAGGGAATCTCTAAGTCTACTCGACTTCCAAAATGACAAACGACCTTTTATAATAATAATTTATCATCCTGACAGATTCGAAAATAACAATTCCCATGCAAAAAAATCATAGGAAGAACAAATCGTATCTTGTGTAAACAGATATAATTAGGACTCTGAGTTTAAACACATTTATTGCCATCATTTTCCACTTTTATTATTGTCTAATTTACATACGAAAACATGATGGAGGAGAAATCGAGTTGTATCGACCTCTTGTGAAATTGTTGTCTTTCTTCAACAACATAAATCATTCGATGCTCACCGGACTTATCTGAAGGGTCTAGAAAATACGGGTTTCTCCTTGGTCATTAATCTACAATTTCAAATTAAAATAACATAAAGTAACTTAATTTACAAGAAATTCTTGCTGAAGGTAATCTATCATGGTGTGCAAATAATTATTTTATAGCCGTAAGTGATTTTTAATAGACCTGTAATGGCTAGTTTCGGCTTTATAAACGAGTATTACTGTAGTTTACCGTCAATTGTAAAAAAGGTTGAGACAGTTGTTCCTTAGAAAATGAAATGAAATGTATTTTATTTGAAATCTCGACACACCGTTGATGCAGTGGGAACCATACACATTTGTGAGAGTGTGGGTATCTCCGAGTTGCACAATTGTTCTTCTTGTGCAAAATATAATTTGTGGAATGTCTAAAATCTTAACTTAGTAAGAAGTATGGATCAGCTAGGCCTGCTATACTTACACATGTCGAGTGAACCAAGGGAAAACATGGTTTACGATTCATCTCCAGGATATGCTGGTGTGCGAAAATTTCTTAGGATATCTAATAGCATGCAAGGCTTTTGTTTTACTGAAGGGAATAACAAAATACCGAAGTCAACTGTGAATTTCGTTTATGCAAGAGTTTGGTTTATTTCTATATTTTGTTCATTTGTTGAACTGCTGAGCAATGTCTAGCCATACCGTTGTCGGTCGTGATTAAAAGTACAGGGGTTTGTGAATTTAATGTTTAGGCGAACCGCAAGTCGGCCATTATTAAAGAGAATAAAAAAACGGGAAATTATACTGTTAACAGGATTATATGTAAATGCATTCAATTCAAGTACTCTTAATATTTGTCATGGCTTGTAGAAACCTTAACATATTATTAATCAGGCTGAATGAAAGGGGAGATAACTCTATCGAATTCATAAGGAAACCTGAAGTTTCTATAGCTACAAACAGGTACAAATAGAAAATATGAAAGACATCAGAACAGTGCTTAAAGAAATCAGGCGACTGTGCTAAATTATTTAAGTTATTAAAAGTTATAAGAATAAGTACAGAGCGCTTACAGAAAAGTAAGACGGCCGACCATGTGCTTCCTATTATTACCATGTTCAAGAAATAGTGTATTGATTACCTTATACCTATACGCACATTGCACACAATATTTTGTAATTAGCAATTAAATTAAATTGAGTTTCATTATAAAAAAATCTTGAATTCTTGGGAACATGATTTTCATACAATTCATTCTAAATTGAGTGAGGAACAGATATAGTTACACCGGAGCTGAGAATTATCAAAATATTGTGACGTTAAATCGAAGACTCGTACCGATCAACACTTTTGTTGGACTCATTTGAGGGTTTTCAGAATAAAATTTTTTTGAGATATTGCAAATATTTAACAGTACTTTTGCAGACTAATTGATTCAGATAAATTCATCTTATAAAGTACTTAATTGGCCGAGTTCCCTTGAATTGAGACATTAGATGAACCTTTTTATTATGATTTAATCGCCTACAATCAAGCCGTTTTACTTTAAGATTTTACTTTCCTCAGTCGAGATTGTAACATTCTGTATAGAAATATCAATCAAATTAACAGCTGTTTTGTTAATGCAAATGTTATGATAACAGATTGAATTGAAATACGACATTTTTCATCCCTGATTGTGTCAATCACTCTGCAGTCAATGAAAAAGGTGGAAGAAATAGAAATGAATTGTTGACAGTTTATCATTATGTTGGCTCTGTTTGTTAACCTGCGTAGTTTCGTATTTTTTCCATTCTATTGAACAGTGCTTTGGTAGCTGGAAGGTACTGATTTTGTTAACGAATTTTTTTAGCAAGAGGCAGCTATCTTATTATTTTTTGATTTTACAATTTCGTATACCATGCAAATCAGATGTAAATATCTGACCGAACGCACCCTTTCCACATACAAGGATTATACGCATAAAGCTTGTTCTCTGGATGTGATGTGACGTATAATTTAAAATAAAAAGTGTCCAGTGTCTCTTTGTTTGAAGATTGGGCCGATTCCCCCATAAAGATAGCGATAGATATGCTCTGTTCTGTGTTCTACAGCAGTAGTACTAGTCATATAATATACGCCACTACGATTCATTACATTTTTTCCTGTTTCCAGCATGAAGCTGATACATTTGTGAAATTAGCAAACACTACATACAAAAAACAAGTGTCTCTATTTTGATAATGTTTTTAGATTGTAAAAAGACTGTAAAACATTGCAAAGTTGATTAATAACAATTTATGCTATATGTATTTAGATTTATATATTTTATGTCCAGTGGGCAATAGTTAAGCTATATCTGGACGAGAACAAGTTTACTGGTCAATTCGAAAGTTCCACTGACAAAAAAATTAGGGTGGGTTGGACAACGAAGGAACAAGTTTTGATTGCCGTTGGAAAAACGGAGATATGCCGGGTATGGGCAGAAAATTTTGCCTTCTATATATGCCAAATGGGGTCTGCTCTGATATCGATAAATATAGAAGGGGTCTTTTACACTGCACGGATCATGGATTTTCTCCACACAGTTCGTGGTGCGCTTTTCGTATAATGACCTGACCACTCAACAAAGAGAGGGCGTTCCCCAAACTACCACCAGTTGACAGACCACGCGGAGTTTCTAGAACCAATATAACATCTGAGAAGATACACACAAAGTCCTACTAGATATCGTAACTGATACTGTTTAAACAGATTTGATAATGAAGAACAACTCAAAAGTAAAATTTAAATGAAACATTTATGCAACAGATCGTTTGATTGGTCAAAACTGACCGTCAATTACACGTGATGTACATGCCCAAGACGAAGTAGGTTCCCTGTTTAATCTGGTTCCTTGTCCACTTAATTTTCGATTGCATTAGAATCGCACATGCGTCGCCTGTAAACGTCAAATCTATACGATTGACGCCTCCAGACATTCAAAAAATGTACTGTTGTTGCTTAAATATTGTGAACCGATATATCATGATAAGGAGGGGTATTTGCCAAAAATACAAGTCGAGGGGCGGTAAATTTAGACCCAAGACTTGTATTTTTGGCAAATGCCCCGACGTTCATGATATATCTGTTTAATTACACCGAATGTCTCTATCATTAAAACGCACAGATGACTCCGGGACAAATAAAACGGTGAAGGAAATAAAACAGCTATGAACCAATCAGAATTCAGCTTACATAAGGTGTAATTATAAAAAAACATTATGCTTAAAAATCTAAAAACTGGTGTTAAGGAGTAGGAAAATGAATAATGAATTTTTCTTTTCCAGTCTATAATATCCATTTAACCCAATATCCTTTATTTCATGCATGTCAGTAATTAATCAAATGAAGGGTTATATTTCAGGTTGAATTGGGTCTTTGTTAGGTCGCTATATAGTCCAGATACTCCATTGTATTGCCGTTTAAGATTAATTGGCATTGTCCAAAATAAAGCTACATTTGAAAACCTCTTGAATTTGAATTGAGTCTCTCTAAAATCTACATATTTGTCTGAAAATGGAAATTCTTGAAAAAGGTGAACAAAAACCATATTTCTGTTGTTTCAGAAAGTGAATAAAGGCATAAAAGGTATTAAGAGAAATGTCCTGTATATTATGGAAGGATTTGAGGGGTATAACCACTTTCCCGGTATTTCATTACTTCAGTGGACCAGTTTGGGAACGTTTTTGATACTTTCAAAACCCATTTCAAAAGATCATCTGAAATAGATACTTTTCCATTGCAGAATAGATCCGAATATAATTTGATGCTTCTAAATACAAATTTCAACCACTATAATATGAATGGAATTTTGTCAAATTCTGTTCAGTTTACATGGACAATCAGACACCACATTAAACTAACTAGCATTTAGAAAGGCCATTGTTTATGTACTTTTGAAAGGATTCGGTGTCAGTCCTCAAATATACTACTGAAAAACTATTACATCAAGGTTTTCGTTATCATAAACTAGTTTAAAACCTTTACTAAATTTTATCATCGATATAAAGACTTAGTTCATAAATACAATGCAACATCTAATCAAAGCTGGCATTTCACATCCCTTATTTTACGGTAATGTTTTACATAAGAGTCAAAAATACTTAAACTCGCCTAACAAACTTATAAAACCTTTAACTCGTCTAATTCATAAGGGTTATAATTACGATATTGTCGTCAAGTCATTACGTATGGCCTTCTTTGGTATTAACATTGATTTTTTGATAGGGTCTTTGCATTTTAACTAAACACATTCTAAATTTCTAAAATCAGTATTGCAT
>MJUU01007413.1:8039-19523 GCA_002080025.1 Modiolus philippinarum | reverse complement strand
CTCACAGGAAGGGATCTTGATGGAAGCTGTATACTGAGGGTACATAACTTAATTTGTCAGTTGGTAATGGGTCTGGAGCTGGCATGTCATTTAACTGCTAGTAGTCTCTTGTGATTTCATGTTTATGTCCGTATATTTAGTTCTCTCAGTTTCATTTCTCACAACTGACTCAGTCCTGTTGCCAACTGAATTTTACTGTTGTTACGATTGTTTCTTTATTTATCACTATAGGGGGAAGGTTTGGGCCCAATAAAACTAGTTTAACCCCACCGCAGCAGGTTTGCGCCTGTCCTAAGTCAGGAAATTTAGTTAGCCATTGTGTCTTGTCTGTTTTCTAGTTAGTTCACTTTATGTGTCTATCTGAGTCTAGGATGATGTTTATTTCGCTGAACTTGATTACTCTTTATTAAGGGGCCAACTCCGACCTGCCGTTGGGTGTGGGGTTTCCTCACCGTTCATTGAAGATCTTATGGTGGCTCTCCCCTTTGGGCCGTTGTCTCTTTGACACATTCCCCGTTTCCCTTCTTTTTCCTACCTTTAGAAACGCAATTTACTACGTTAATTTGGACTTAATATAGACTAATTAATATAAAAATATGGGCTAGTAACGACCGAATAATGTAAGTGATGTTGAATAATGTCATAGTATTATTAGATATTATTAGAATTACTAAAACAACTCTGTTTAACGGTAGGATTAGAGCAAGGTTTGTTGCGATTTTGACAGCTCAATCATGTAAAATTTATCATTGTATGTGATATAACTGAGAATAGATCATAATCTACAGATACCAATTTTTAATCCAGAATAAAAAAAAATAATAAAATATTTAAATCATAATTTAATTGATCGCAAATTGCTGTTAGACTAATATAAGAAATAGAGTTATTTCCCTTTGTCCTTGTCGTAACCACTTGTTGACTAGAGCCGTTAATAAAATTGACTACCTACAGGATAACTGTATCATATTTCTTAATTTCCCTTTAACAATTAAAAAGTAAAAAAGAACCGTGACTATGAAAATAACACTCCCAGGAATTTCGCATCTTGATCAATTTTCACGAAGTCGGAAACAGACTTGTACATTCTTTCCGGTTCACGGTTGAATAAATATTTTTCTAGATGCACTTCACAAACAATTCACTAAAAGTCTTGTGATGGTAAGAACGTTTTGTATATACATTTTACGTATAAATTTGTTTTGTGTTGTGAGAGGACATATACTTGTTAAAGTAACTTTCTAACAAAACCACGTGTGGACGTAATCAGCTTAGCAGAGATAAATGAAAAAACGAATTTAACTTTTGTGTAAAAAATATTTTAGGAGATAAAACAGAGACTGTGTGTGTTTTGTATGTCTACTATATAAAACTCCGAAGGATGAAAAATTTGAATTGACGTCTCGTTCAAACTTGAAACTGACAGAATTTCCTGGAAAAGTGAAATCGACAAATTAATACGAATCGTCTTCAAATCATTCCATTCTAATAAAAACTGACTGAAAAACATTTTTCACAGAGAAAAAATTTTAAAACATTTTCGTATATATCATGTGTGCATTCTCGTGCCAAGAAATGCATGTTTTACGTAACTTTGCATTTAACGTGACAGACGATGTTTCTGTTTTGCCGCTGCCAACGGGTCAGAGAACTTTGGCACAGGTAGAGTAACGCCAGACATTATTTTATATTATGCATGCGTTAGTTTTTAAATTCCCATGTCCGCCATTAATTATTGTTAACGTTAATATATAGGCTGTCAATATTATTTGTTATACGTCTGGTCAATAGGTGAATAAGTATGGAATGTTTAAAACTTCAATTATTTGAAGGTATTTCTAGTGTGAAATGTTGCCACATTTTTTTTTTGGCTTTCACACACTTTTAGACCATGGCCTTATATCGGTTAATTCCATTCTAACTTTTTATTTTGTTTTTTTATTCCATTCATTTAAATGACAGATCATTTATACAATAAACAGAGAATGAAGAATATTAAAAATTAAAATATTTATTCAAAATAAAGTAAAAAATCTATTATTATCGTCTTTTTCAGGTTTAATTGTATTAATTGTTGTTTATCGTCATTTTTTACCCCACCCCTTCAGTATTTCAAATCTCATAAATCACAATTTAGTCTGATATAATTACAGGTTTGCTGTGTATAGAAACACTTGTAAACGAATCAAGTCATAATTTATATTTTTAGTATTTTCTTGTAAATCGAATTTCATTTTATTGTCAATTAACTTTTCCTATAAAACAAAATACACCATGCGAAAAATCATAAATCACAGCTCCACGTGCCAATTTGCCTTTCCCAATCCGGGTCTTTCAGAAAGAGGATGCACCCAAAAAACCAGATACATCTAAATCTTAGTTGCGTTTGAATATATGGTAATAAATCAGAAGAGGGGAAAGTTTTATACCGTTTCAGTTCACACATGCTTTCATGTAGAGTGTTATTTTATTACGATTTAAGTAGCAGTATTCATTTAACTGCTCTTTTGTAGACTACTAAATTTTTGTACGCTGGATACCAATATATTTGATTTAAGAGATCGTAAATCACTTAAAAACGGTATCCATTTTCAAAACTAAAAGTATTGTCGAAGAGCAGTTGGGTGCATTTATCGAATTTGAAACTGATTAAAGGATATAGAAGGATGTTTGTATCTTTCAAAAACATTTTTAATGCTTGGCTTTCTTCTCAAGTATCATAAATATTCACGATTTCATTCAGATGAATTATTCTTTATGGGAAAAATTTGCTAAAACGAGGACAAATCAAAATAAGTAACGCCTCAAATACATTTCAAAATAACAAAAAAAATCAAATTACAAATTACTTGCAATTCATGGAAAACATTTACAGTTAAAAAAATATCTGAGATATTCTAGATTTCAACTTTTTCAGAATCAAATTATAGTCGGTTAAATAGAAACTGATGTATATGAAATTGACATTTATTTCCCAATTGTTTGATATTTGTAGATGCTATCGTCAATATTTTATAAAATATGCGGATTATTTTGGATTGAGGTGTTGGAGCATTAAACCGTATCCTAGCTCAGATGACAAATATTTTAATGTACTTTTAACGGAAAATTTTATAAGATGTTTTGAAAGTAAAATTTACATATAGAACTGAAATATATACCGTGTCATGATTTCCCTGTTATTTCGACCTACATGTCAATTCAATTTTTACAATAAATCGTATGAGTTCTGGGTGATTTTTGATAATTGTTGAAGCATCCGATGAAATTAAGTGAAAGTAAAGTCTAGAAGGGAATTGTAGCAAATTAAAATGAAAGGATATGGAGTAAGTACACATGTGACAAAGTCTCTACATACACATGGTAAAGCAACGGAGTAAGTACACATGTGACAAAGTCTCTACATACACATTGTAAAGCAACGGAGTAAGTACACATGTGACAAAGTCTCTACATACACATGGTAAAGCAACGGAGTAAGTACACATGTGACAAAGTCTCTACATACACATGGTAAAGCAACAAGTCTAAGTATTTCAACATATATATCTCTACATATCCGATTTTTAGCATGTATAAGGAAAAAAAAAGAAAATGCCATGAAAAAGACAGAAAATGTTACGAACTGCATTTACAGCTTCAGTCATCGGTATTTAGAGATGTCATACTTAAATGGTCAAGACATGTGTTTGTCTATTTCTGATGCTATGAAATGAATATTCATGATGTTTAAAACTGTTTTTTAGTTTCTAGCGTTATTCCTCTTTTCTGTCTATTTTCTTGTTAACTAAGAATATCTTCATTTAACATTCCGATCTTATCTAAAAAATCTTTAATTGCATTGCGCTTTATTTTTACCCAAATTTCTATCAGACTTTATTTAATTTAATTCATTTAGTAAAAATCTAATCAATACATGATTTAAAAAGAGAGCAATTTATCTTCATTTTTCACTTCACGAATTTTCAATACCTTATCAAATAAAAAAGCAGATTCCCTCAACTCTTTCTTTTGTCGTATGATAACCTAATCCAATATGGAGTTCAGATTAAGGAAGTTAATTTTTAACACTGTTTACAGACCTCAAAACAAATGGATCTTATTTGGACAAAGAAATGCATGATTTTGTTCAGCACGTCCCTATATTATTTGGCTATTTGTCATAATTAGGAGACAGGATCTTTATTGTACAAAGTAGCGGTTGTCAGTATAACTTCATTGTCTTTGAGCCACCATTGTAGTAGCTTTATGATGGATGAGATTTTCATCCCATTTTAACTCAGACTTGTATATGCCCTAAACAGGGTAACAGAACGAAATCAGCTGTTGTTCGTATCCTGACACAGGGTTATTTAACGGTGCTGTCTGATTAACGTCAGTCTTGTTATGGCACGAAAAAAAAAAACGGTATCTTGTTCGAGATATTTGCAAAGATGATGTCGATAATTTGTTGGATAACTGTGAGACATGGGTCCCTTTAGCGATAACTGAGAATGCTTAAAATATGGATATGTTTTAAATACTTTCATAAGCAAAACTGAAAATATTATAACATTATATGATTATCCTGGAACCTTCCCAGTATTCACAGGGTTGCTTGTCTGCGTTACGGTTCAGTGGATAAAGGACGTGAACAGAGAATATGAACCCGTATCACCTGAGAAGCCCGTATAACTATTATATACTTAAGTGGTATACTTTCCTTAAAGCTACCACAAGTCCGCTGTCAAGCGTACACCAAACAAATCACAGGACTTACCAGCATATCTCATTTCACAGTAGAATTTAAACATATTTTGTCTTTTCCTGAATCTCCGCGGGGCAAAAAATTTAGAAAATCGCAACAGATATATTTTTGAGATATTGATGTATCTATCTAACACTTATGGATACGACATTCATAGATTCTATAAGATGTAGGTTTTCTATAGGCTTTGAAACAGAAAGCAAACTTTTTAGAACATGATTTGTATTGGACCTGGCTCCTCGCGGGGACATTCCTCATTTCCTCTATGATGATGATGCAATATCACTCATACGTACAGGATTAGAATCCTGATACAACAGCTATATAGCCACTTTGTTTTGGGTCGTTTTAACCTGGATATGGGATGTTGTCTCCTTGACAGTTACCCCATTTCCTTTCTTTTTCATATGTATTCATGTTTTATTCAAATGATTTCTTGTCCAGTCAACATATGTTCTATAACTGATATTCTGCCAGGCGTGGGCCAGATCGAGCTCACCTTTACTCTATATATCCTTCCATTGTAAATTTTCTGTAACGGGTGATGGTTCTCCTAATTGTAATTGCCGTTGCTATACTATAGTGAAATTTTGATTTTCATTTGTTTCTATACTTGTCGTTCTTGTTTCTCCTCCCTATATGTTTTTTTTGGGGGCTTTTGATTTTTTGCTTTCCCCTCGCTTGCTGCTTTGCTGTTAGCGATATAACCTTTATAAGAAAGGCGAAGATTAAGCAATATGTTTTGCCTTTTTAGTCCCGTTCCGCGGTCATGAATGCGTTTGATATCTACCGTTTTGATAACTATATTTAGCTTCACTGGATAAAGTACATATGGTCTACTGACCTGTCATATTCTAAATATATGCTGTAATTTGCTAAATGCGGGTTAAATTAGCTAATGTACAGAATTACAACGTTGAAAGATCATTTGAAAGTGTATAAATTACCCCCTGTCATAACTAAGCTCTCGAAATGCAATTTTTTGTCTAGAATTCTGAAAAACACTGTGAATTCCGAATAATAATGTTACTTTACTTTCGGAATAACTAATTTGTCAAAGTGACGGCATCTACATTACACCTCAACAATACAGATGTTTGTGTAAGCTCAGAAATCATCGTCTGCTTAGAAAAACATACTTTTATGATTATGGTGAAACGTTATATTTCATAAATGACATATTTCTAGATTGAAAAAGAGTGCCTGTAGCAGCATGTTGCCTTCTTTGATATTACGGGAAGAATAGCGTGATATCAAAATTGACGTTACGCGCAGTAACCATGAAACGAGTTAAAGAAATACCAGCTTAGCAGATAGCTTAGACGGTTTGAAGTGTTTTTTCAGTATACTTTTTCGAATTTGGATTGTAACAGAAAGCATAAAGTGAAAACAAACTTAAACCATCTGAGTCCAATAATTGGAAAAACAGAGTTCACTTATCAGCAGCAAAGCGCTTACTTTCTTTGATAATTTGGATTTTGTTTAGGGTAAAGCCGTGTGACTATCTTTGTTACACAGCTAATTCGATTTTCGTAGTCTTTTTATTCGATGAGGAAAACATATTTTCTCACATGCAATTTTTGTACTATATATACTGTTTTGTTTTATCATACTCGGTACTTTTCTTATACTTATTACATATAGTAAAGTCTGAAATTTCGCCATTTTTTTTTTTTCGTTTTTCAGCAACATGACTTTGAATGTTGATTGTTTGATATACAAAATAAAACTACAATAACCCGGAAACCACTTCTTTTGATACCTTACATAAGAATAATTTGTTCAATTTTAGACAAAACCGGCAATATGACGGATGCTATGCGTGGAGCAGATCTTGCTTACACCTTTTGAGCGCCTGATGATACCTTTTAGCTTTTGAAGGAGTTCACACTGCTAGTGCTTTAGTTTTGTAGTGTTCTTGTTCATTTTTGTATTTGTCATGTTGTCTCATAACTGTTGGATGTAATTAGTCGTGTTGTTCGGAATGTACATTTACCAAAATTTCAACGACAAAAAAAAATATGTCCGTAAATTTCATAGATTTTACATTCTAAAAAGAAATGGGCTTCACCCTCGATTTTATTTAATGACTTCGACTTTATGAGGCGTTGACTCCCTCCCCTTGTAATTGCTATATGAACGTAACAACAGGGACAAATTTGCGAATTCATATTTGCAACTTACATTAATTTTGGATCAAACAAATGCAATAAAACGAAAATAACAAAATATTGTAGAAAATATTTTAATAGAAAGTAAACGTTGGATTTTTCTTAACTAATTATTAATATGTCCGTACTTTCATCGATGTTTATGGGTTACCAAATTAAGCATTTAATGCTTAGTTACATCAAATTTCACACACAACTAAATCGCAGACTTATTGTTTACCTTAAGAGCAAAATAGAAAAAAAATGTTATTGCCTTTACTTAAATCTATAGAAGCATTAACAGCCGAAACAAATTCCTGGTGAGCAATTAATCTAAACGCCAGCTAGAACGCCATCTTGTTGTCAATTTCTGAAACAATGCCAGGATGTGAACGTCATAAAGCTATCAAATATGTCAATCTCTCTAGACGCATATTTAGGGAAACCATAGAGAATTGATCAAATTCAAAAATTATGCATGGGTACTGTTATGATGTCATAGCCAATTGTCCCTGGCTGTCTTGTGTCTATAAAGTTGAAGAGCCACATTTTCCAGAAAATGTCAAACTTGATTTACGACTTGTTCATACTAACGTATTCTTGTTTTGACGAGCGTCCTTTCTGATACGAACAAAGTACTGAAGGACCCTTTGTTGCCTTAAAGCTTCGTTTTATTCTGTAAGTATTTTGTAGATTTTACTCAACTTAAATATTTGCATAGATTAGTTGGATTTTGAAAACCATCTAATTCAAGTAAAGTGTCTAGTGGAAAGTGGTAAAAAAATGAACCCTTCCAAACCACAAATATAATGGGGCGGAATTTTTTTGAAATGTCTCAAGTCTTCCTGCAAATGAATGATGACTGGAATTAATCTATTATGAAATCGAAGCCAGATTTAAAATTGCATCCTCAAGAGAAACGACAAATGCAGTGGCCATATTTAAAGAGGAGCAATAGATTTCAAATCAATCAAATTCTTGCTGCTAAAGTTGTCAAGTACATGTTTGCAAACTCTTCTCTGACGCCGATCATGTCAAAGGAAAAAAATGGAAACAATGTGCATGAAATGCAGATCATCAAATGTATGTAACCCGCACTTTTCAACCATCCGTTACTGGGTCAATTATAATTTTCAAGCTACAAGCTGTAACTAAATTTAGGGAGAGCCTTCTTCAATCAACCGACTCAAATTTGTAAAATAAAAAGGCCGAGCGCATGAGATACAACCATGCACGATTTTTACAGGTGAACAGTTCAATTAAATTTTTCAATCGGCTTTTGAGAATTTCCTCAATTTATATAAATTTTGGTAATTGCTGTCGCTAATTCAAATTTAATCACTTTAGTTTTTCTATTCTACAAGAAAACGGTTTTATTGTAGCGAGTTTTGTTCTTCCGTTTTTCCGTATTTTGTCTTTTATCTTTGGACAAAAGAGCGAGTTATAAAGAAAATATGCAAATAAGACGGCAATACCTGACGACAATTAACAAAAGGTGAAATTGATCGTAAGTTGTACAAACGCTATGATATAATTTTGATTTTAGTTTGATTGGCAATTTCCTACTAGAAGTTCATAGAATCAAACGCCCTACACACGTTTACCGAATACTTGTATAAAATTACCTTTCGTTTTACGGTTCAAAAACATAACACGATATGTGACTTGTATTTTAACTTATTGACGGGTGCAACATTCAGATGGAGATTTTTTGGCTTTATTGTTAGTTTTATAATGGATTATCGCAAGCTTTACGTCACGGAAGCAATGCGAAATTAATCTTTGTCCATAAACAATCAAGGAAAATACAGGATACTATTTGATGATTCAAATTTTCCGTATCTCTTTTCGCGGCCAGGGAAAAAACTGTATTGATTGGGGTTTCAATCATCGCCACAAAACGCAGAGACAGTTCAAATTCTTCTAGTATAAAACATTAACTAGTGACTAACATGCAGTATTCCGTGGAAGTCAAGAGGAAGGCTTGTTTAGCAAGGGTATTTAACATAGGTTATCACAAAGCCCTTTCCTCATAGCCGATGATAACAGCTCTAGACTCCCTTCACCCGTCCGGTCACTCCCTAGACGTTGTAGATATAGGCAGAAGGGTGCGGAAAATGGCGTGTGTCTAAACTTGATTATCACATTTCTAAATACATTAATATAGCAACAAAATTTCAACAAAACAATAAAAATGTCAATGTACATATATTTGAAAGGGTACAAGATTTCAAATTGTTTCTTTGTAGACAGATTTGTAGTTTGTTTTTTTTAGAGGTCTAAATTTGACATTAATCTTACAAGCTATACGCGAAATAAGAAGTTAGCAACTGCAAATTGCGATATCATTCATTACTGGTCACGATATTTAAAAAATATCGCACATAATATCTACATTAAACAGTCAAGTGAGACAGTTTGTTAAAGCATTGACACTACACAGTCAAGTGAGACAGGTTCTTATAACATCGACATTTAACAGTCGAGTGAGACAAGTTGTTACAATATCGACATTAGATAGTCAAGTGAGACAGGTTGTTATAGCATAAACAGTAAGTGAGACAGGTTGTTATGATATCGAAAGTGAACAGTAATTAAGACAGGTTGTTATGGCATCGACATTAAACAGTCGAGCGAGACAGATTGTTATAGCATCGAAAGTAAACAATCTAGTGAGACGGGTTTTAATTACATCGAAAGTAAACAGTCAAGCGAGACAGATTGTTGTAGCATCGACATTAAACAGTCAAGCGAGACAGGTTATTATAGCATCGACCTTAAACAATCAAATGAGACAAGTTGTCTCAGCATCGACATTTAACAGTCAATTGAGACAGGTCGTATAGCATCAACATTAAACACTCAAAACATTAAACAGTCAAGTGAGACAGGTTGTTATATCCTCAACATTAAACAGTCAAGTGAGACAGGTTATCATAGTATCAAAGTGAGATAGGTTGTTATAGCATCTAAATTTAACAGTCAAGTGATACATGTTGTTATAGCATCCACATTGAACAGTCGAGTTAGAAAGGTTGTTATAGCATCGACATTAAACAGTCAAGTGAGACAGGTTGTTGTAGCATGCAATTAAACAGTCAAGTGAGACAGGTTGTTATAACATCGACCTTAAACAGTCATGTGAGACAGGTTGTAGTAGCATCGACATTAAACAGTCATGGGATACAGGTTATTAAAGCATCGACATTAAACAGTCAAGTGAGACAGGTTGTTTTAGCATGCAATTAAACAGTCAAGTGAGACAGGTTATTATAGCATCGACATTAAACAGTCTAGTGAGACAGGTTATTATAGCATCAAAATTTAACAGTCAAGTGAGATAGGTTATTATAACATCGACTTAACAGTCAATTAAAGTGACACAAGGTGTTATGGCATCAACATTAAACAATCTAGTGAGACAGGTTATAATAGCATCGACATTTAACAGTCAAGTGATACAGGGTGTTATAGCCTCAACATTAAACAGTCAAGTGAGCATCGACATTTAGCAGTCAAGTGACACCGGATCTTATTACATCGACATTTTACACAGTCAAGTAAGACAGATCATAAAAAATGGAAAGTAATCAGGCAAGCGAGACGGGTTGTAAACCAATGAAAGTAACCAGGCAAGCGAGACGAATTGTAAACTAATGAAAGTAACCAGGCAAGCGAGACGGGTAGTAAACCAATGAAAGAAACCAGGCAAATGAGACGGGTTGTAAACCAATGAAATTAACCAGGCAAGCCAGACGGGTTGTAAACCAATGAAAGTAACCAGGCAAGTGAGACGGGTTGTAAACCAATGAAAGTAACCAGTTAAGTGAGACGGGTTGTAAACCAATGAAAGTAAACCAACTTATTTTCGCGGCTACTTTCTTTCGCGTTTTGTCCCGTTGGGAGAAGTTCGCGAAGATTAATTTTCGCGACTTTATATTTCTGTTAATGCTTTTATAAATGGATATGAACTATTGGCGACGATTTATTTTCGCGATATTTTCACGTACGCGAAAGTCGCGAAAATAAATCGCTCGCGAAAATAAGTTGGTTTACAGTATATGGCGTCTTGTACCAGTCTGCATATCATATACCAGCTGCATGTCTTAATAGTGACCAAATTTAAAATTTCATCAGCATATAGTGTACTATATTCAAGTGTACATATGTAATATATTAATTTTTGATGATAGCAGAAACTTTCAAACATATAATGGTGGAATAATTTGTTGCGACAAAATCAAGCCATGGAAAATCGGTTCCTGGAATTTTTTGCATTTTCGCCTAAATTCTGCTCCACTTCAACACGGCGGGTGTCTTATAAGAAGCAGGTGATGCTTACTGTACCGGTACACTTGATCTCACCCATGGTTTTTATTGGGTCCGTGTTGTTCATCTGTATCTGTATGAAGTGGGGTTGCAAATACCGAGAACCGACTCCTTTATCTGCCTCCTTGGTAAAAATGTAGGATATCAACAAACCATCCACAAAATAGCCCTATTATAACTTTCAATTACGATTTGGTGGTATTTGTATTAACATTTTAATCAAAAACGGAAAGTTTGTTCACAATTACTAAAAAGAAT
>MJUU01007412.1:85566-136817 GCA_002080025.1 Modiolus philippinarum | reverse complement strand
AATTTACGGGCTAGAGCCCGATTGAGCATCAGCCATCTCTTTGCATATATCGTCCGTAAGTCTGTGAACCGTCATCTCTTTGCATACGTCGTTCGTAGGTCTATGAACTGTCGTCTCTTTGCATACGTCATCCATGAATTCATTTGTTATTTTTGGTAAATTCTGTTGTATATTTTCTTTGGTTGGTTATGCCGTTTTCTTCGATAATCACATCTATTCGTTATTCGAATAGATGAATTTATAGAGAAACGTCGAGTTATTGTTCTTTGTACGTTTTGCTCGTTTGAACCACGTTTCCTGTGTAAATGGATTATCTCCCTTAGTATATATATAGTGGGTATTACGTCAGATTCCGGCCCTTTTTTCCGAAACATCACAAAGGTAAACATCCAAATTTGCTCTCTAAAAAACTTAGCAAAAAATTGAAAACCCACCCATGAACCCTCCCGTACAATTATGCTTTTTATAATTAATTTGTATAGAACACGTACTGCTGCTTGTTATATATTTTTCAGTTGACTGTAAGAATATTTTGATGTCCTTTCACGGCGCGGCTGATCAGAGAAATGTCATGAAAAGGATTGTGATCACATGGATAGAACCAGAGTACCATTGGAGGCGAAAGCGCGGCACAGTTTAAAGTTATTTTAGTATGTCTTGACTACTGATCCCATGGTCAAAGATACACGTTTAAATGAATATGCAAACTGTGCTTTGAAAATTTTGATTTGAACTTTATTTGCCAAAGGTATTGGAAAATTGATATTTGCTTATGTGACTACCTACATTAACATGATATTGAATATATGACATTTGATTATGTGCCATTTGTGTGCCATTTATGATATTTGCTATTGTGCCATTTATTGACGTTTGCTTGTGTGCCATTATTGACGTTTGCTTGTGTGCCATTATTGACGTTTGCTTATGTGCCATTATTGACATTTGCTTGTGTGATATTATTGTGTGCCATTATTGACGTTTGTTTTTGAATTAAGAAACAATTGAACTAATTTGTGCATAGAAAAGATACAGCCGCGACCAAACATCGCCAAATGTAAAAAGCGTTAAATAAATTTTAAACTTTAACGTTTTCTTTAGTTCAAACAATTTACGGGCTAGAGCCCGATTGAGCATCAGCCATCTCTTTGCATATGTCGTCCGTAAGTCTGTGAACCGTCATCTCTTTGCATACGTCGTTCGTAGGTCTATGAACTGTCGTCTCTTTGCATACGTCATCCATGAATTCATTTGTTATTTTTGGTAAATTCTGTTGTATATTTTCTTTGGTTGGTTATGCCGTTTTCTTCGATAAGTAAAAACAAATGTACATTCCATCACCCTTTAGTTACATGTATCAACCAAATGATTATGTGTGATGTCATGGCTCATACATTTAAAAATAAATATTTCTGAAGTTTCGTGTCAATATACAGACATAATGGATATTTTATATTTGCGTACTTCTTTTTGCTCATCATGTAATGATAATTAGATGTATACCATTACCAAAAATGAAAGATATAACAGGCATTAAATGGAATAATCCAATAATATAAACTTCTTGACGTCAATTTGAGTTGTAGCCTTGCTCAAGATATAATTCTAAATTTAAAGAATTGATAACTTTTGAAATAGAACTGATTCAAATCGTTTCTGGTGTTGCTTGTATACAAACCTACGGAAGCGTATTAGCACCACACTTGTTTTAATTATAGGTTATAACGCAAAGTTTGCGTTATTTCACAAATGTTTGCGTTATAACGCAAAGGTTTAAAGGAATGTGTTATTTGGCAAAGTTTGCGTTATTACGCAAAGTTCAGTTCAAATTTATAGATAGTTTCGAAAATTCGAAATTTAGAGTCGTCTACTGGTGTGAACGAATAGAGTTTTACTTTCTGGCTTAAATCTACACAAAGGCTTAGATTTGATCATATATAATAGCTTCAACAATTAAACTGAATAATTCCGTCGTTTTGTTTTCGCCTAAAAGACATGACGATGTCATACCGACATTGTTAAAGGCCTCATGGTGACTTCAAGATGACGAACAACAATAAAAGCGTTGTTCCATGGCTTGTTTTCGCCATGTATTTGTAGAGACTTCATCTCATTTGCATTTACTCCATATCCCTTCATAACTTATTTTAGACTTGAGTTTGCCTCTCCTGCAGTGTGGATCCCCCCTGCGAGAAATGTATGCTCTCTTAACATTACAGTTATAATGTACTTGTTTTTAGAGAATTTCTCATCTGGATGCACTGTCATACTTAAATTGTGGCATTTTAATTTTTGTTATTTCAAATTTTTATTCTGACCATCTGATTATTGTCCCAACATCTCAAGATTTTATTATGGTAAGTGTTCTTATTGTTGACTCATTGAGTGCCCTGTGATTGTTTAGATGTTGTGTTTGTTGTCTATAAGTCTTTTTGTCGGGAAACGGATGACAGAAGTTGTTAGAAAATTTTGCCAATTAATTTCATGTTTGTTGACGATTTTCCATGAGTCATAAATAACTTAATACCGAATTTACTGTGAATTTATATTCTGCATATGCGCTTTTCGAGAACTTATGTCTCTTCAGTGCAGATAAAAACTTAACTTTTTGAAGACCATAAACTCAACAAATGGTAAAAACTGAGAAAGAACAAATAACCAATAAGATCTAAATGGGAAGCCAAAATCACCTAATGATAAAGCTTTTCATGAGGGAGATACTCCTAAGTTTTAAACAAAATTTATATAAATTTAGATATTGTAAGACCTTGTAAGGTTCCAAATTGAATCGGCTTTCGGGTCAACACCACAGTACTGACTACTGGCCATGCACGGATTGATGAATACCCTCTAGGACTAACAGTCCAACTGCAGAGGCATCGACCCAGTGGTAACAAATAACTAAATACTAAAAACTAAATAAGTTACTGTGAATACATGGATGTAGCGTTGCTTGACATCTAGCAATGAATTCCGTTTAAACCAGTGCTAGGGGTCGTCTTGAACTTACTATGAGGTATGAATACAGCTCATTGTTCAAGGCCTCATGGTGACTTCAAGATGAGGAACAACAATAAAAGCGTTGTTCCATCGCTTGTTTTTGCCATATATTTATAGAGACTTCATCTCATTTGCATTTACTCCATATCCCTTCGTTACTAATTTTAGACTTGAGTTTGTCTGTCCTGCAATGTGGAGTCCATAAAAAGATTATACGTGCGAGAAATGTATGCTCTCTTTACGTTACAGTCATGGTGTACTTGTTTTTAGAGAATTTCTCATATGGATGCACTATCAAAATTAAATTGTGGCATTTTAATTTTTGCAATTTCAAATTTTTATTCTGACCATCTGATTATTGTTCCCACATCTCATCATTTTATTATGTCTAATGTTTTTACTGTTGAGTCGATGAGTGCCCTGTAGTTGTTTGAATGTTGTGTTTGTTGTCTATAATTCTTTTTGTCGGGCAACGGATGACAGCAGTTATGAGAACATTTTGCCACTTAATATATGTCTGTTGACGACCCCGCATCCATGAGTCATAAAATATGGATGTAGCGTTGGTTGACATCCACATTGTGACTTCAAGATGAAGAGCAACAATAAAACCGTTGTTTTATTGCTTGTTTTTTCCATGTATTTGTAGAGACTTTGTCTCATTTGCATTAACTACATATTCCTTCATTTCTTATTCTAGACTGGAGTAGTGTGGGGTACGTAAAAAATTCTCCGTGCGAGAGGCGTATGCTCTCTTTACATTACAGTTATGGTGTACTTGTTTTTGACAGAATTTCTCACCGTACTTCAATTTTGGCATTTTAATTTTTGAAATTTTCTGACCATCTAATTATAGTGCCCACATCTCATGATTCTATTATGCCAAGTTTTCTCACTATTGACTCGATGAGTGCCCCATGGTTGTTTAAGTGTTGTGTTTTTTGTCTATAAGTCTTTTTGTCGGGCAACGGATGACACCAGTTACAAGATTATTTTGCCAGTTAATTTTATGTTTGCTGACGATCCCGCATCCATGAGTCATTAAACATGGATGTATAGTTACTCAACATCTATTAATGAATTCCGCTCAAACCAATGCTAGGGGCCGTCTTGAACTTACTATGAGGTATTTGCATCGCTCATTGTTGAAGGCCTCATAGTGACTTCAAGATGAAGAACAACTATAAAAGCGTTGTTCAAAATTGCTTGTTTTTGTCATGTATTTGTAGAAACTTCGTCTCATTTGCATTTACCCCATATCCCTTCATTACTTACTAAGGATACTATTGAACGAAGTGATCTTTTGAAAAGATATGTGTAATTATTGGGTGGCATTTTTTGTTTGATTTTTTTTGTTTGTGTTTGTTTTGTTGTACTTTGTTGTATTGTATTTCATTGTTTTTGTTTGTTTGTTTTTTGTGTTTTTTTTTTTGCTTATGTTTTTTTTTATTCTTTTTTTTTGTTTGATTTTGTTTTCTTGTTTTCATTTGTTTTTCTTTACTTTTGTGCATCATGCGAGTCATTTACTTCACTTTTATCATTGGATCAAAATCATGCATCATGCGAGTCATATAAATAAAAAATTACATAACCCTAATAGATATGTGAAACAGTAGTACAGTTTTTGTGTCGCCTGCACCTATTGCAGGATCGACACACAGGGATCACTATCCGTCGTCTTGCATCTGTCTGTCTGTCTGTCTGTCCGTCTGTATGGCAAAAAAAAATTACCATTATCCGCAACTCCTCCTAAACCGCTTGGCACTTTTCAACCAATCTTGCAGTAATGCTTCAGTATATGTTGAAGATGTGCACCATGCATTTTGGTTTTCTTTAATTTTGTTTTTTTACAGATAATATGCTGTTTTTTGGACTTTGCCATTTTAGCTTACTGGAGTCTTGAGGGTACAACTCCATTATCCGCAACTCCTCCTAAACCGCTTGTCACTTTTCCACCAAACTAGCAGAAATGCTTCAGTATATATTGAAGATGTGCACCATGCGTTTTGTTTTTCTTTAATTTTGGTTTGTACAGATTTTATGCTGTTTTTGAACTTTGTGATTTTTAGCTTACTGGAGTCTTGAGGGTACGTCTCCATTATCCACAACTCCTCCTAAACCGCTTGTCACTTTTCAACCAAACTTGCAGGAATGCTTTAGTATATGTTGAAGATGTGCACCATGCGTTTGGTTTTTCTTTAATTTTGTTTTTTACAGATTTCAGGCTGTTTTTGGAATTTGTCATTTCAGTTTATTGGAGTCTACGTATATGCCTCCATTATCCTCAACTAATAAATGGCCCTGTATTTTTCTATCAAACTCGTAGGAATGCATCCTTCAGTATATAATTTAGATGTGCAACTTGGACTTTGTAATTCTTTTTGGAACACAAGAATTCTTAAATATATATAGTGCAGGCGACACATGTGTTCCGTGGAACACCCATGCATTTTTTTAAACATAGCCTTTCATGAAAAAGTGATAGAAAATGGGCTTCCAACTCTACCATCTTCTTCAATATTACTTCCGTCAGTTCCCTTCTTCGTTTTTTTAAAAGTATTGCTTGTAAGTGGAACTCTCATAGGTGTACATGAATAATAAAGCAGAATTTCAAATATATTATTCACATTAATATATATTTAGATGATATTCTGAAATAATCTGTAGTCTACTAACTCTTGAAAGGGAAAGAAATAGGACAAAACGTAATTTTGAAAGATTTTTCAAGTTGTGCGTCTTGTCCATGCTATTTCACATACATATGATGTCAAATGGACCAATAAGATCCATAACAGGTAAAAAATCTGGGAAAAGGGAATTATTGGAAATCACAATGCGTTGTGCACATCTATAATATGTAATTAAGATCCTATGAAATTCCAACCAGTGGTTTAAGATGAGTAATGGATACCAGGTGGTCACCATATGGTTTGCATTGAGCTAAAATGACATAGTCCAAAACATGTCAAAAATTTAAGAAAACAAGGAATTATTGGAACACAAAATGCATGGGTGTTCCACGGAACACATGTGTCGCCTGCACTACATATATATTTAAGAATTCTTGTGTTCAAAATAGAATTACAAAGTCCAAGTTGCACATCTAAATTATATACTGAAGCATGCATTCCTCCGAGTTTGATAGAAAAATACAGGGCCATTTATTAGGAGATGAGGATAATGGAGGCATATCCTTAATTAGACTCCAATAAACTAAAATGACAAAGTCAAAAACAGCCTAAAACCTGTAAAAAACAAAATTAAAGAAAAACAAAATGCATGGTGCACATCTTCAATATATACTGAAGCATTCCTGCTAGTTTGGTGGAAAAGTGACAAGCGGTTTAGGAGGAGTTGCGGATACTGGAGTTGTACCCTCAAGACTCCAGTAAGCTAAAATGACAAAGTCCTAAAACAGCGTACAATTTGTAAAGAACAGAATTAAAGAAAAACAAAATGCATGGTGCACATCTTCAACAAATACTGAAGCATTCCTGCAAGATTGGTTGAAAAGTGCCAAGCGGTTTAGGAGGAGTTGCGGATAATGGAGATGTACCCTCACGACTCCAGTAAGCTAAAATGACAAAGTCTAAAAACAGCGTAAAATCTGTAAAAAAACAGAATTAAAGCAAAACAAATTGCATGGTGCACATCTTCAACATATACTGAAGCATTCCTGCAAGTTTGGTTGAAAAGTGCCAAGCGATTAAGGAGGAGTTGCGGATAATGGAGTTGTACCCTCAAGACTCCAGTAAGCTAAAATGGTAAAGTCCAAAAAACAGCCTAAAATCTGTAAAAAACAAAATTAAAGAAAAACAATTGCATGGTGCACATTTTCAACATATACTGAAGCATTCCTGTAAGTTTGATTGAAAAGTGCCAAGCGGTTAAGGAGGAGTTGCGGATAATGGAGACATACCCTCAAGACTCCAGTAAGCTAAAATTGCAAAGTCCAAAAGCAGCGTAAAATCTGTAAAAAAACAAAATTAAAGAAAAACAAAATGCATGATGCACATCTTCAACATATACTGAAGCATTCCTGCAAGTCTGGTTGAAAAGTGCCAAGCAGTTTAGGAGGAGATGCGGATAATGCTTAAATTTTTTTTAGCCATACAGACGGACACCAAAACAGACAGACGGACGCAAGACGACGGATAGTGATCCCTATGTGTCGATCCTGCACTAGGTGCAGGCGACACAAAAATGTGTGGTGCACGTCTACATTATGTAATTAAGCTCTTGCCTATGTTTCATAGAATTCTAATCATAAGTTTAGGAGGGGTATTGCATACCAGCTTTTTGGTAGAGAAAGAGGGATGGACGGATACCATGATCACTATAAACCTGTTGCAAAGCGTTTTTTTTTATAATATTGTGAAGCTTTGTTTGACATCTAGCAATAAATTTTCGCTCAAACGGATACCAGTGGCTGCCTTGACCCAACTATGAAGTATAAGAAAAGCTCTTAGTTGACGGCCTCGTCGTGACTTCAAAATAACAATGAAAGCGTTGTTTCATTGCTTGGTTCTACCATGTTTTTGTAGAGACTTTTGTCTCGCTTGCTTTTGTTCCATATGCTATCATTGTTAGTTTAAAGATGATATTAATAAAAAAACGATTGGGCGTTGATAATTTGACAATTTATATAAAAAAAGCTTTAGATTGTTCCTAAAAGGAGATTTCCACTAAGATCAAAATCTGAAAATCTGAATTTTGTCGGGAATTGCCGTCGTTTATTTATTTGCAACCAGCTATTAAGCAGTGAATTATTGTCATCTTTGAGGAAGAACTTTCCACTTTTGGTATTTCAGATAACTTCAATCTACAGGCAAAAAACCGGTCTAAATTGATATTCACTAAATTTATACTAGGTAACAGCTCAATTTAAGTTTTAGCCCAGAAATTACACAGCTTATACATAATTTCTTTTGAAACCAAAAGTTTTCAATATTTTGATATCACAAGGTGGCAGTCCCTTTCCCGAAATCCCAATAAAATTTATGAACTTTCCCGTTTCATAGACTCTTAAACAACACTCTTTTTTCGGTTCACTGGGATTTAGTTCAGTGTTTCTTGCTTCAATCTGGAAATCCTTTTACCATTTTTACAGGCATATCTGGTGACGATTCCGTCTCCCGGTCACCGAGAAACGGCCAGTCCCGCTCCTCGCTAAAACATCATTGAGGAACACTTGATACCAGAGGCTCAGAGACTGAGCCTGTATCGCTCACATGACAAAATGCTTCTATGCCATGCATGAACAAAAATGATGTTTTTACCAATGTGGTCAAATGTTTAGCTATGTTCTCCATTAGCACCCATATTTTTGAAATGAAAATTTTTTGCAAAGGACCTTCTATACATAAAGTTAGATTTGCTTGATTAGTTTCAGGAATGATGATTAAAAGGACGGTTATCTCATACCTGGCTCAAATGTTAAACTATGTTCTGCTCTGGAAGCCATGTTTTTTATCGGATGAAAATGAAATGAGCAATTTGTGTAAAGTACCTTCCGTACATCATTCCTGTAACGATTGGTTGAATTTGCTTCAGTGGTATCAGAGGAGAAAATGAAAATGTGATTTTCCCATAGGGTCTAATGTTAAACTATGTTCTGTGATGGCGGCCATGTTTTCGGCAATCTATGTGAAGGACCTTCCATACACCATTCCTGTAAAGTTGGGTTCAATTTGCTTAAGTAGCCTCAGAGGAGATACAATGTAGCAAATATATGCTTTTCCCATAGGGCTCCATGTTTTTAAACTATGTTCTGTGCTGACGGCCATGTTTTTTAGCCGATCCGTAAACTTTAAGGACCTTCCATACATCATTCCTGTAAAGTTTGTTTCAGTTTGCTTCAGTGGCTTCAGAGGAGATAGCAAATCTATGCTTTAGCCATAGGGTCCCATATTAAACTATGTTCTGCGCTGGGGGCCATGATTTTTGGCGTATCGGAAAAAATTCGGTAATCTAAGTAAAGGACCTTCCATACACCATTCTTCTAAAGTTTGGTTCAATTTGCTTCAGTAGCTTCATAGGAGATAGCAAATATATACTTTTCCCATAGGGTCCCATGTAAAACGATGTTCTGTTGTGGCGGCCATGTTTTTTAGCAGATCGGAAAAATTTCTGTAATCTAAGTTAAGGACCTTCCGTACATTATTCCTGTAAAGTTTGATTCAATTTGCTTGAGTAGCTTCAGAGGAGATAGCAAATATATGCTTTTCCCATAGGGTCCAATGTTAAACTATGTTCTGCGCTGACGGCCATGTTTTTTTAGCCGATCGGAAAAATTTCGGCAATCTACGTAAAGGACCTTCCAAACATCATTCCTGTAAAGTTTGGTTCAATTTGCTTCAGTAGCTTCAGAGGAGATAGCAAATATATGCTTTTCCCATAGGGTCCCGTGTTAAACTATGTTCTGCGCTGGCGGCCATGTTTTTCGGCGGATCGGAAAAATTTTCGGTAATCTAAGTAAAGGACCTTTCATACATCATTCCTGTAAAGTTTAGTTCAGTTTTGTTTGTTGTTTCAGAAGAGATAGCCAAAATGTGCATTTTCCCGTAGGGTCCAATGTTAAAACTATGTTCGGCCCTGGCGGCCATGTTTTTTGGTGGATCAGAATAATTTCGGCAATCTTTGTGAAGGACCTACCATTAATTATTCCTGTGAAGTTTAGTTAAAATTGGTCTAGTGGTTTCAGATGAGATAGCCAAAATGTGAAAAATTACGGACGACGACGACGACGGACGACAGACGACGGACGCCAAGTGATGGCAAAAGCTCACATGGCCTTTGGCTAAGTGAGCTTATAAAGAGATGAAATGCAATCCTTCAGTCATCTGTTATTCCATTATAGGCGAGACGTCTATTCATTTTCATTGTCTACACTGTCTCCCCACAACGGAGGGAAATACAATGGAAACGATCTCCTCAAATACCAGTAAGGAGGATAACTGGATACCAGACCTATTGAATTGTAAATATATACCTCCTTAAACAAACTATTTATGAAATTGAAGTGTACTTATTATTTGTCCTACGTATCAATTATTTTACTAAATTTTAATTGACGAAAAACAATTAACCTGAAGCACTACAAAACGATTAAATAAAAATAGCCCTTAGCTCAACAGTGTTAATTAATTAGTGATTCCTTCTAATGGTATTGATGTATCGATTTTTTTCGTATAATAATAGATTTGTTTCCGGACGGAACACGACTCAAAAATCTCATATTTACTGGTTATCTTTAACATTTTTTTTGTTCTGGGTAAATAGCCTCTGGACTGATTTATTGTAGGTTATTATTTTAGTCTTTCCAGAGACATTTGTGTTTAAATGTCTCTGGTCTTTCGAGGCTGGACCATGGTAATAATACTTGTTTTTTATTTCGGTAACCAAGTAATTTAGTCAGTAAAAAATTGATAGAAATAATTAGAACAGATATCATATTTTTATCTCAAAGCCATGTAATGGCTGGAGAGATGTTAAAATGGCAAGAAAAAAAATCACGTGAGGCTTCAAACCTATTAACAGCTCTAAAAAATGATCTTCGTGCTTCCGATAAAATATAGTACCCAAGTTTCTTTCAAAATCGTATACATGTACATTGTGTTTTTAAGATATATTTCTTCAATATGCATGTTTATCAAATTACTCGTTTTTTTATGTCGCGCAGTAATTTGTCAAAGATGAAAATAACATTTGTTTACCTGTGACAGTGTACGAAATCACACAATCTGATTATTTTCACGTATTACGGAATAAATTTATACATGCAGACGTCTGCAGCAGTTCTTTGGATGTCTACGAAGTTTTACCACGTGTAGATTTTCAGGGTTTCGAGATTCAGCTCCATCGGAGCTTTGATTTAAACTATTGCAATTCAGATACGAGCTATAGAATATTCTGTACATCATTCCAATACCTCATTTATCTTTATGAACTAACTTAAATACTTGATCAATTACTTCATGAATTCGATACAATTTGGGAATTTTTCCATTATTTCAACCGAAAAATTTCTTACATAATAATTTAAACATCATAATTCAAAATTTTCGGATACAAATTATTAATTTTTTTAAGTTACACACTTGACATACAATAAATTCGAATAGTTTCGATCTTTTTATTTAGATAAAAAAGATTCTATATGAAAGAAATATTATAAAAAATTAGAAATAAATGAATTCGAAATAAACTACCATGATCGGAACAAATCAAAAACTGTAAAAGAATTAACAAAAACAATAAATTAAATGTTTAGTAGAGTTTTCTTAATCATTTGATTAAGCTCCAAAGGCTTTGGTTACCTGTCTACACCTACATGCCAGGGCTTTTATCGTCATAGAACATGAGAAAAACGTCTTTTACTTTCTGAAATGATCTGTATTGTCAGATTTTCAGAAGCATTCGATACCCTCTGGTTTTATCCATTTAAACAAGGTTAATATTTTTTGCACTTGTATCATATTGTCTTGGTCATAGGTCACTTTAAAATGAATAAAATAGACAATGTTTAATATTTTATCACCTTCCAATTATATATTTTCATATTTTCAAGGCATATAAACAGAAGGAAAACTCTAGAGAGAATTGTTTCTCGCCAAAATTTTGACGTCGAATATCTCAAAAATTCTGACATGGATTTTCAAAATTTTTACTCAAGCTGTTTTATTAGCAAAACTCTTCAAAACAAAAGGCCAGAATTTTAAATCGAATTAAGTGACCCTTCGATGCAGATAGAAGTTTAGAAGAAAGAAAAGTAAAAAATAATGAAGGGAGACTTTCGGAAAAAGCTCTGCATTTGATATAACGCCGAAATACACTTAGGACATAGCTTTGCACAGAAAATATTACTTGCTTTAGAATAATTTGTATATTTTATGTATTGCTCATTACATAATTTTCGAATGAAATTTTTCCTGCCAGCATCGAAGTAACAACTTAAAATAAGTACTTATCAACTGGGCTTATGATCATTGACCAGCAGATGCAGTGTTAATGAAAATACTGAAATTGCACCTTTTTCTTTGTATAAAAAAAAGAACACTTTTTAGACTCATGCCGTTCGGTATTTGATTACCTTATAGTTATATCGATCACAAGCAAATTATCTTAAATATATATACAGTCCGCAAAAAGTTAAGCATCACTTATTTTTAAGGTTTCATCAAACAAACAAGTTTAAAGCTATAGGTATAAAATTCTGCATGATGATAAGCCTTAACATGAAGCATGTAATGGTTCTTTCAAGCTTTTGAACAGATAATCGACAATCCGATTTTCGCAACCAAAGATAAAACGATTCCTTCAGTATGAGAATTCCAGTTCCAACAATAACTACGATTTGGAACATGGTGAGTTAAAATTTACTATTACATCATTTTTATGTGGTAAATGTGGAACAACATTCCATAATTGTTAATTATAGGCTTTAATGGATTCTTTTGACGGATTTGGAACGCATCCAAATTTAATTAAAGAAACAGCGTTTTTAGCTCACCTGGCCTAAAAGACCAGGTGAGCTATTGCCATCACTTGGCGTCCGTCCGTCCGTCGTAAACTTTTTCAATAATCTTCTCCTCTTAAACCGCTAGGCAAATTTAAATCAAAGTTGGCCTGAATCATCACCAGGGTATCTAGATTAAAAATTGTGTTCCATTAGTCCGATGACCAAACAACATGGCTGCCGTTACTAAAAATAGCACATAGGGAGCAAATTGCTGTTTTTGGCAAATAATTCAAAAATCATTACAGATATCAAAAATCTGACAAGACAAAAGTGATCAGCATGACGAGATCTACCTGCCCTGCAATTTTGAAGAAAATCTGACAACCCGTCTTAGAGTTATTGGCCTTTTCCATGAAAATTTCAAAATTTTGATATTCTTTATTTTTTATCACAAAACTATAACAGATAGAGGTCAACTTTAAATTGCAAAATTGTTCAGCATATCAAGATCTACCTACCTTGAAATTTTCAAGAAAAACTGACTACCCATATAGGAGTTATTGCCCTTTATTGGTCAAATTTAAGAAATTTGATACTTTTTGTCATCAATTTAAAAAATCTTCTCCTCTTAAGCCACTGGGCCAATTGTTACCAAACTTCGACTTGAATCATCACCAGGGTAAACAATTTTAAAATTGTTTTCGATTAGTCCGAAAGCCAAGCAACATGGCTGCTGTTACTAAAAATAGAACAAAGGGGTAAATTGCATTTTTTGCAAATAACTCGAAAACTGCTACAGATATCAAAAATCTGATTGTTAGTGAAAATAATTAGCATGTGAAGATCTACCTGCCCTTCAATTTTCAAGAAAATCTAAAAACTAGTGTTGGAGTTATTGCCCTTTTTTCAGTAAAATTTTCTAAATTTTAATATATTTTATTTGTTATTTCAAAAAGTGTAACAGATAGAGGTCAAGTGTAGATTGCAAAAAGGTTCATCATATCAAGATCTACCCACCCTGAAATTTTGAAGAAAATCCAAAAATCTTTGTAGGAGTTGTTGCCCTTTTTCACCGAATTTTCAAATTTTCATATTTTGTCGTCTTTTATTTCCATAACTAGAGAAGGTGAAGGTTAAGTGTAAATTGATAAAATGTTTGCCATGCTCTGGAGACTTCAAAACTGGTGTATAAAATTGTTCGTTGACCGCCATTATCAAAATGGCCGCCATAAAAAGACGGGAAAATTCAACATTGTCCGATTTCAATAAAATTTGGTTTCCAAATAGATATTGATGTTGGGACTTCAAAACTGGTGTTGAAAATTGTTCGTTGACTCCATTTTCAAAATGGTCGGCAAAAAAAGGCGGGAAAATTCAACATTGACCGATTTCAATAAAAATTTGGTTTCCAAATAGATATTGATGTTGCGACTTCAAAACAGGTGTTGAAAATTGTTCCTTGACAGCCATTTTCAAAATAGCCGCCATAAAATGACGGGAAAATTCAACAATGTCCGATTTCAATGAAATTTGGTTTCCACGTAGATACTGATGTTGCGACTTCAAAATAGATGCTGAAAATTGTTTGGTGACCACCATATTCAAAATGGCGGCCATAAAAGGCGGGAAAATTCAACATTGTCCAATTGCAATGTAATTTAGTTTCCAAATAGGTTTTGATGTCACAAATTCAAACCAATGTTAAGAATTGTTCTTTGAATGGCTTCCACAAAAGGCAGGAAAATTCAACATTGTCCGATTTCAATGAAATTTGGTTTCCAAGTGGATATTGATGTTATGAATTCAAAACTGATGTTAAGAATTGTTCGCTGACTGCCATTTTAAAATGGCTGTAAAAAAGGCGGGAAATTTCAACATTGTCAGATTATTGATGTGGTAACTTAAAAATATGGTTTTAAAAATTGTTGTTGACCGCCATTTACAAAATTATGTCTCGACTTCAAATCTGGTGTTGAAAGTGGTCCTTAGCGAGTATGTTTTTGTCAAAAAAGCCCAACAAAGAAATATAGTAAGACAAGATCAGACTTTAAATACAGTTAAAATATTGATGGTGTTTGAGCTAAAAAAAGTTTGAGAGACTTAAGTTCAACTGTATAACTTAAAATGTTAGCTTGATTGTGGCAACTGAAAGCCAGGTGAGCGATACAGGCTCCTGGGAGCCTCTAGTTTCGTAAAAATTCGGAAAATTCATTCCAGAAGTTTCCACGTTCCCTAAAAATGTTCAAAGCCGACTAAATTGACAATTTTTAAACAAATCTTACAGGGTTAGTTATGCTTCGCTATAATGGAAACGATTTTTCTAAGCTTTAAACTCTTTGAAAATTATATCAAATTTTACCGAAATCCAACCAAGCAAATGGTCAAAAGGAGAAACTTGGTACACCGGAAATGATTATTTGGATATTTTGGCAGTTTCTGTATCCAATAAAGCCATCTCTGTTTGAAAACAGACAGGTATTGGGGTGTTGTTCTGAAATGACAACAAAAACTCAGATTCAAAATTTTAAAGATTATAAAAATGTTGCTCGAAAGTTTTCAAATTCACGCCCGTCTTAAAAATGGTCTAAACATTGACAGAACCCTAATTCAATGGCTAAATTCAGCAAAGAAATTGATTTGTATTGACATTTCGTCACATTAAGGGAATTCCATCTGTAAAAATGTAGTAAAATTGGATTATCTCCCCTGTATTCAAACAATACCTCCTATGTCTACAACTGTCACCTAAAACACAAATGGTTGTGTCATCGGTGTTTTACCTTTGTATTGAAAAAAAAACAACAGAATTCATGCATTGAACTGAAACTTATTTTTCTGATCAAAGCTACCATATTAAATTTGGTTGTGCATAATTTCTTAACTTTTCACAGAAAGACAACAATATGAAATATGATTAAAGTTTGACATCCAAATATCAAAATTATCTCATTCTTCGTGTTTTGAACCAAAACCTCTCACCTCAATACAGCTTAAAAATGATGTTCATGTAAAAAGTAAGGCAATACTTAACTTTTGGCGTACTATATAGTATATGTTTCTACTTGATGAAATGTACATATAATTTATATTACCCTTGGCAGAAAGTAACATTCCACACAAAAACAAACAAGTGTATGTGTCCATTCTTATAACATGAATCTGTTTCTAGCAATTATAATCATCGGAGAAATTCATTTTCTTTATACTATTACTTCTTTTAAAGGTATAGTCATGCATGTCATATTGCATGATATGTATCAAACATTAACATGACTCTATAATGATCATGTATAAACTGATTTCATCAGCATTAATCATGACTATACGTTTTTTGATGAAAAATGAAAAATTGATAATTCTTTATGAGCACCAAAATATCAAGTAGCAATTGCCAATTAAAGAAAAAAAAAAAAAGAAAGAAAGGAAAAAAAAAAAAAAAAAGAGAGAGAAAAAAAAGAAAAAATCTTGATCGTTAGGCATGGTCGGAAATCGGGTTGGAGGACTTTCAGACTGTGGCTACGTGCTCTCCCATAATATGGCGCTACATATCACGTTGTTTTTGTTACAAAATGACCTTTTAATACCAGTGAATTTTAGTAAATAAATAATCGATTTATGCATGCATAAATCATATAACTTAATGAATTTGTGTAATAGGCCATACGAGTTATCTTGCTTTCCAACATAAGCAACGTGATTTTCAGAAATAAAGCCCCTAGTGACTTTAAATGTTCAAAGTTGTAATATAATATAATTCTCTCTTTAAAACTATGGCAGGAAAAAAATGTGGAGTATATGTTTGAAAATTTTGATCAGTTCGATCAATTTGAAATAGAAAACTTGGCCAAGAAAAATTTTCGTCGGAATTAATTTTTGTAAAGTAATATCAATCTATTGGAAACGAGTTTCATTCGCACCACCATTGTTTTCCGAAAGGTGTTTCTTACTGCTTTGATGACAATGTTCACGTATAAAAATAAAGATCTATAGAAATTTGTCAACTACCGACATCATGACGTTTTACTATATTACAATCTTATAGCGGAAATGTTGTATATCAAGTCTACTAAAAAATTTCCATTAGCGCCGAGTTTAAAACCTTAGCCGTACCATCATTGGACAGATAACCAGTTGTATGTGCTTTGTAAAATACTTTCATTTACATCTTTGACTTTATGGTCTTCCATTCGTTTAGATTTTATCTGCACTGAAGAGATATAAGTTGTCGAAATGCGCATATGCAGAATCAAAATTCACAGTAACTTCGGTATTTAGTTATTTGGTATTAAAATGCAAATAAAGTTATAAGCATCATCATCTTAAAACATTTATATGAAAATGCGTTGAATCCTTGTTAAGCCATGGACAGGAATCACTTTCTGTGCACAACGCCCGTCACCACCCAGCTTCGGTCCGGTAAGTATCGGGATACGCAATGTGTGACTCTTAATAGAGTAATGCCAAGGAAAAATATTGCTTGCTCCGTCCAAAACCTTAACACATGTACCTATAATTTCTTCAGCCATGAATGATGCATTTATCATATACCGCTATAATCTATAAATCCCTTTTACAGATCCATAACTAATATCTTAATTAATTCGAGACCATATTAGTATATTTCTATTGCCTATCAGCAATACTTGTATTATATTTTATTATAATCAAGTTTCACGTTGTGCATTGACTCTAATTATTTTATTTCTGACCTTTAAATTGCAATTATATTGTGTTAACTGTTTCTGTTTATGTGATACTAAAGACTTAAGACTATTGACAGTTTTACCTGTAGATTCGTTCATATCTTTTCTCAGTACAAAAGTATATTTTGTTTCTTTTTTGTGTATTTCGTGTTTCGTTGTCGTTTTTTATTTACCTTTCCGAAATTTTGATCATCTATCTTAAATGCAAAAGGTGAGCATCTCTCTTTCATACAAAAAATATCAGAAATTTTTATCATTACAATTATTAGTTTTAATTCTCTGTAGCTTGATTGATTTCGTACCAAGGTAGGATTTCTGGTCATGATTCAAAGAAATGCATACTATCCCTATTCAGAAAGTTTTGACTTCTTTAAACAGGACTATCCTTTAAATGACGGTATGCGTGCGTGCTTACTGAGCCAGAGCAAACGCGATGATCCCCGTTGGCCTTGTTAGCCCCGTCCTACAGCCAGGATTAGTATTCTCAATCACTTTTCGTCCGTCGTCCGCCTGTCTGTCAATCCTTCATTCGACTACTCGTCAATCTGTTATCGGCTTCGTTAGTCCGTCATTTGTAAGCCCGAATTAAACATTTCTTCAAAAATAATTTCTCCTATGAAACAACTGAACCAGTTATTAATAAACTTAGTATGAATCATTTAAGAGATATACAAAATAGTTTTAATCAAAAATATAATGAAAGTGTAAATTGGTATTGTTGGCAAGTACCTCAAAACAGTTATAAAAAAAATTACTGACCAAAATGAAACCATGATACGATCTACCAATCCGAAACAAAAATGGACAACCCATTTCGGATTTCTTTCCTCTTTTCCGCAAGAAATTTATTCTGATGTATAAAAACGATAACAGATACAGTTTAAATGGAAGAATGTATAGTGTTTAAGATCTCCCTATTCTGCAATTTTGATGAAAATCTGACTACCCATATAGGTCTAAAATATTTAGTCAAGTTGAATCATATTGTTGCAATCTTTTAACACTTTATCATATATCGGAAATTTTAGATAGTGATTCTTTTGCAACGGCAAAAAAAATGTTCAGTTTTTCTAGGCAGATATTGGGGTCATTTTTGAAGATACTCTCAAAGGATTCAATCTGTCCTTATCATTGATATTTATCCTTTCGATCATGATCGAAACTTGACGCAAAGTCTTCAAAATACACGAGTGACAGTAACTAAATTGTGCTTGTACCTACATGTAGTATTATAAACAGGAAACTGCATTTCTTTCTTCGATTTCCATTTTATCGGTTTGATAATACAACATGTGAAATACATGATGTGCTAAATAATTTCTGTAAGTTAATCGAGTGAGGTAAGTAATTGATGAACAAATAAAGGGATATGGGGTAAATACATGGTAAAGATAACGCTTTTGTTGTCCTTCATCTTTAAGTCACCACGACCAAACAATGAGCAAACAATCATATCCCATAGAAAGTTCGAGACAGTTCAATGTTTGATCTTGTAGATAAATGATATATAGTCTGTAACATTGTTTCCTGTTTATTAAGTATATTTATCACATCGCAATAGTTAAATTTGCACATTTTAAAGTTCGAGGTTTATTATCGTAATAAACCGGAAAACAGTGTTAGAGATTGTTTCTCTAATTCATACTCATTTTGTTTTTAGGTAAAGCGATCTCTGTAGTCTCCAGTCTGAAGTATGCCGCCATTTTGTTGCTATCATCGTTGCTATGTGTATCATCGCGCCATTCATTGAACGAGGTGTCGAATATAATATTTTTGATAAAAATGTCATATTATCAATAAATTGAGTTATCTTTGTCATAAAAATGCAAAAACCATTACGTTTGATGCAGGTGTTAATTTCACTATCAAGTTCTAGAAACTGACAAGAGAATTTACATGATTGACCAATCAGCAAGTGAGATCAATTTCTAAACATGTTGTTTATTATTTTCATCTAACATTATCGGGGAAGTATTTATAGCGAACAAGAATCAGAGAAATTATAATTAAGTATATGAATATAACAGTGACTGCAGTGTTCTGTGGCCACGTTCAATTTTTTTAACATCTGGTAGTACCCAATGGAAAAAAATGTTGACAATTATTTGGATAAGACGCTTCACTTAAAATCTCACCGAACTGATACAGCTTAGCAGAAAACAGCTAGAAGCTACAATGTATACTCCCTGCCTTAAGGAGGTTCGCTCCTCATGTTTTGGGATTTCTGTCAGATTTTCGGAATCCTCTGGTATTATCCATTTAAAAGCATTATAATTTTTTGCCCATTGACCCCCTAATTTTTTCCATATTTTCATTTAATACATCTTTTGGAGCATTCTGTAAAAATTTTATTGAATTCTATTTATTCTGTCACATTCATTCCTGGTTAGACAGTGCCAATGTTAATCCTATGAAAAATCAGAGGAGTTCGGTTTCCCGCCAAATTTTCAATCACTTAAATCTCAAAAACGAGACCATCGGCCTATCATTTTTTTCACTTAAATTACTTCTATCTTAATTTTCCTAAAAAAATCATGTTTATTGGAAATCCTATTTATTTTCAAATTGAGTGGCGAACCCCCTTAAACGTATTATATAAACGTAATGGAAATACTTCGTATTTTTGGATTACCAGAAAGGTACATTCATCACCCCGCAATAAAGTTGACCAATGAAGATATACGAGTTCCCCAGCAGAAGATATATCATATAAACTTTTCACAATGATAGTTAGTTTGTTTGACAATACCGGACTTTCGAAATAGGAACTCTCGTATAATTGAAGGCGGAAACGGTCACCTCAAATACCAGTGAGACGGAGTGACTGGATTCTTGACGCATTGAAATAAATATATACCACATAAAAAAACAAAATTTTTATGAGATTGAAGTGTGTACTATCATTTGTTCCTTTCACTAAATTTTAATTGACGAAAAACAATTAACCTGAAGCGCTACAATAGATTCTCGCTACAATAGGGTCAATATAAATCCCCTTAGCTCAACAATTCATTAATTAGTGATTCCCTCTCAATGTATTGATGTATGGATTTTTTAGTATAGTATCAGAACTTGCTTGAATCCGGATTGAACACTACTCAGAAGTCCCGTATTGCCTTGCAAATATTGAATTTCTTCAGTTTTACACAATCAGTTGATATTCTTAAAGGCTGAGGACATGTTCATTGAAGTATATCTGGTTGTGCAAAACAAGAACAAGAATAAATTGAACATCTGCTATAGGCACACAGGATATGAGATACAATCATTTCTCTAATTTCTAGCAAATTTAAACACCTTCTGACAGATTGGTTATCGAAAAAATAATCAACATGTGTGAACATTTGATCTCAGATGTCGATTGGTCAATCATGTAAATGTCTCGTGTCATTTTTTAGAAATAGTGCAACCGGATGGGGATGGAATTATGACCTTCATCATTGTATAACGAAATGCATTTTTATGACTAAGATAACTCAATTTATTGATAATATGAAATTTTTATCAAAAATATTCAACACCCCTTTCAATGAATGGCACATTGATACACATAGAAAGGATGATAGCAACAAAATGGCGGCATACTTGAGACTGGAGACTACGGAGATCGCTTTTCGTCAAATAAATTGAGCAGAAATTAGAGAAACAATCCCTAACATTGTTTTCCGGTTTATTACGAAAATTTTCACATCTCGATAGTTAAATTTTCCCATTTTAAAGTTTTCAGGTAAACCTCGAACTTTAAAATGTAAAAATTTAAGTATCTCGATGTGAGAAATATACGTAATAAACTGGAAACAATGTTAGAGACTATCTATGCAGTGCTTCCATGTGGTTTTAACCAATCAGAACATGTTATAAAGATAGACAAATGAAATGAAGCCATATATTATAGGAAGAAGCTCTGATTTCTCCTGGATTCTAATAAAATAATTACTATGATACAATTAATCCAATATTTATTATTTCCAACATGAAAAAAAAAATTATCCATATTTCAACTGCTTTGTAATTAATTAAGGCATTAAGGAGAAATATCTTTTGAGTGCACAAAGTTACACAAGTCTTTATTAACCGCCTCTCGAAGCTCAACTGCTATATTTCTAGTTTTCATGTTGCATTTCCTGTTTACGAAGTAAGCAATGAAAAGAATAAATACACATGAGACTAAGTTATTTCAAAAATACATGCTTTTACCTTTTTTATTGGTTGAATGTGCCTAAACATTTTATTGTGATTCATATTGTATTGGCGTTTATGTTTTTGATTTTGTTTTAAGTATGTCGAAATATTTCGCATAGCCCTATAATTTCCGAGCTTTAATGGGCAAAAATCGTGTTTTCACACAGTATAAAATTTTTATTTTTACAGACTTGTATAGGAGTTTCTTTCATTAGAAATCTTCATGAAGTATACAAAAATGTGTGTAGGCTTTCGGTAGTGTTTCGATGAATTTGGCGTAGATTTTGTTATTCCGAGCTGAAAGGGGAAAAAGAAGCCAAAACTCTTGTTTTTAACCAAGTGCTTTTTTGTTTGACTGCAGCAGATTTTAAAGTAATTTGAGCTTTTTTTTTATTCTTTTAGCAGCTTGTTATAAATTTGATGCAGATTATAACCTTTTCGAGTTACAAGAGGCTAAAGGAGCAAAACGATATGAAATTTTTATTTTTTAACGTGTTTTAACGTATTTTATCAAAATTCTTCCTGAATAAGTAATGAAAGGAAATGGATTAAATGCACATGAGACACAGTCTCTACAAATACATGGTAAAACAAGCAAAGGAACAACGCTTTTTTGTTGTTCTTCATCTTGAAGTCACCATGTGCCTATGTGTCCTTTGAATAAGCTTTTGGTAGTATGTCAACGAATACCATTTACTGAAGAGACATCTACATGAACTAAATTTACAGAAACTCCAGTATTTTGTTATCCAATGACTCCAAGGTATTTTTTATTTTGTCCTAAAACTTTGTTTTTTCTTTTATCTATTACTACTTGGTTATATTGCAACGGTCAAGCGAGTGGCAAAACATCCTAAGCCGACGGTCAGAAAGACTGCCTGCGGAGAAACAATTTTACACATTGTCAATCGATTGACATCTATGCAGAATACTAGATTGACAGCACCGCTAGGATAAGATTTTATACATGATTGGCTGCATAAAAATAAAACTATCCAATCAAAATGTAAAACCTTCTCAGAGCAGTTTCTGCATACAACACTGTCAATCAATTATCAACAATGTTTCTTTCCCTGCGGTCAGTCTTTCAAAACGTCGGCTTGGGGTGTAAAATTTGATCTCTTTTTGAATTCAAACTTTTGCTACTCGCTTGACCGTGGCAATATCTTTTCTGGTAGGCTGAAAGCCTTCTTTGGTATTCACCAGCCCAAAAGTCAATTATTCGGTGTTAAAAACTATGGAGTATCTCCCTAGTGATAAGCTCTGTCCTAAGCAAATTTTGGATTTTTCTTTTAGATTCTTTTGTTTTAATTTTCTTTGTCAGATTTAAATATCTTTCGGATTTTTGTTTTCCAATGTCTACATTTGATTTCATCTGCACCGAAGAAACATCTTGTGGTCAAATTGGCAATTTCACTGTAAGTTTGGTTTTTGTTATAGTTTTTACCACTGGGTTGATTCGTCTTCTGATAGGCTATAAGTCCTCGAAGGAATTAACCTGCCAATAATCCTGTTCCAACAACTATGATTATTTAAATTTTGCAATATTTAAGTTTAAAACTTAGGAGTATCTACCTCTCTCAAAGCTCTGTCGTTAGATAATTTGGCTTTTTCTTTACTGAAGATTTTACAAGTAATAAACTGGCCTCTCACTGATACTTCCGATGTCTACTGAAATATATGATGATTCTTTACCAAACCAATCTGAGAGTTTGACTTTCCTTCCTTTGTGCTACAGTGTTTACCAGCAGACTAGGCTCCTTGAACTAGCCAGAGGCTTAGCGGCGAGCACTCCTTGACCCTTCTTTCAAAATTACGTTTTGTTTTTTCCCTTTTCAAGATAGTGGTCATGGAGTTAGTAGTCTACCTGTATTGTGTTTTATTTGTATGTTTACAATACCATAAGGAAACGGGATAGATAAAGGGGAGGTTTTTGTACAAATAAATTGGTTCTTATCGTTGTTTACGTTTGTCTCTTGTCTTTCTATTAATGTTTTTCTTGGATTGTTTCCAGGTAAATTAAGTCATGTGATTGGGATTTTCGGCTATTGTGGGCATTTCCTGTTACCCTTTCTTTTCAATTTGCATATCTAGAGATTATACCTAAACTTAAAAATTAAATGAAGACCATTATGGAGCTTTGTCTGGACATTTGTCAGAGAATCATTTACTTCATATTCCCTTAAAAACCTGAAATACGGTATAAAATTTTCAACGATTTTTAGCAATCCCCTCGGAGAGACTTCTTTCCATCTTTTGTCAAAAAAGTTGTTATCTGCACATTGACAAATAAGAGATTTTGTCCCTTCGAAATTCAGTCCTTCATAGGTGAAAAGATTTTAAACACAAAATGTTATTCTACTCTGAAATAAAAATTGATACGAAAAAAAATATGCATGTTGTTAAGATTTGGCTTGTAGTTTTTATATTAACGATAAATTGTTGACCTTGCCATTGGAGTTATTTATATAAAAAGAGCTGAATACGTAGTTTATCTGTGCAACTGCTTCCAAAACAATTTTAAGAAGTTTTTTTTAAATTCTAAAATATTACAAAGTGTGCATGTGATATTTTATATTATTGTGATTTTTGTACAAAATTGAACTCCGTATAATTGATGCTGCATCTTCTATGTATCTTATTGAAGTAAATGAAATAACAAAGACAAAATACTTCTATACTAGAATGAAAATGGAAGAAAGACTTCAAATAATAGAAATAAGAGAAAGCTCTTAAACCTACTATCCAAGTATGAATAGTGAAAACTGTCTAAAATAAAACCAAATTTGAATCAAACCTATCTTTGAATGGGTATGTGTATTTATCTTTCTTTTTTGTGCCATACTCATGTTATGTCTTTGTTTCTTTGTTTTTGTGGAGTTGCCATTGTCCGAGGATTATTCGTTTTAGACTGATGGTTCAGTTCTCACTTATTTTATCGGACCTTTCTTTTATGCCTATTTGTATCAATATCTATAGTTTTAACCAAGCATGCCATGCACGCCCGAATTGGTTCCAGAAGTTCTATCTACAGAGTTAAACTGGTGTGTCCAGATCCTTGCCGATGTGGTATTGTCAAACCATAGAATTGAAAGCCTAGATCGGAACCGTTATAGACGAACTGTATGGAAGAAATAAATACCAAAATAATTTTTTTTTGTTTTATAGATGGTCGTTGTAACCACTTATGTTTCTACAACGCAGCTGAAAAATTAAACATTTCGAAGACCAATGATCAAAACGTTTGAAAGAAATGATAGCAACCTATAACCTTCAGAGTATTAAAGTAAAAAAGTGTGATCCGAACCGTCAGTCAAACAATCCAGGAACAACGACAACATTGGAATTCCAGGAAACAAGGACACCTCATGAGTATGGGATAAAAAAGAAACATGAAAACACACACATACAGATGAACAACACGGACCCAATAAAAAAACATGGTTGAAATGAGGTGAATCTCCTGCTTCTTATAAAAACTGCCGTGTTGAACTCCGAAAGTAAAGTCAAATTAGGTAGAGGAAAAACAAACTTCAGTTGTAAAGGGAAAGATCTGTTGTCATCTGGACAACAGATATTCCATTGTTGGTTAACAAGGTCGTGATATCGACAGTAAAAAATTCTGTAGTGATGTTATTGGTAATATAAAAATCGTCCAAACCAGATTTTTGGACAAAGGAGATTCTCCATTGATAGGAAACACAACACTCTATGCAGTATAAACACCCCTTTGTATTTCTGCAAACCAAACTCACTGATGTTGTTTATAAGACTATTGCGTTTATACACTTCCCTTTTTTCAGTAGCATCAGAAACTTTGCTCGTGGTTTCACCAAATTTTATTTTTTTTCTCCTAACTTTTCTACTTAATTAACTTGTTTTTGTAATGATATAGCTTGACATCAAATAATGAACCAAACTCATGGCAAGACCAATAATAGGTGTGTCTTCTATATGTATTTCGTTATATATACTATATATGCTTCAATATACTAAATGTAGTACTATCATTCCACTTAAGATAAATTAACAAGAGTAGTGACAGTGTTTAACTTGGTAGAATACTCTCTTATGACTGATTATCTCTCTATGTAGTATGATCAACTTGATATGGGTTTGAGATCGACTCTGTAGGGGTTATCAACTCTTTTTCGATTGGGATTAACTCTTTATTGATTACAGTTAACTCTATAAGGATGTTAGAAAAAAAGAAGGGAAACAGGGAATGTGTCAAAGAGACAACGACCCAAAGGGGAGTTATAACAACTCAAAGCCACCATAAGATCTTCAATGAACGGTGAGGAAACCCCACAACCAACGGCAGGTCGGCTGTTTATCCATTGAGATCAACTTTGCGTTACACTCTATATGGCTGCAGATTCACGCTGACAGAATGATACACTCCATATGAATGGAGATTCACGCTGACAGAATGATACACTCTATATGGATGGAGATTCACGCTGACAGAATGATACACTTTATACGGATGGAGATTCACGCTGACAGAATGATACACTCTATATGGATGGAGATTCACGCTGACAGAATGTTAAATTCAATATGGATAGAGATTCACGCTGACAAAATGATACACTCTATATGGGGTGTATTTTTTTCGTCTGTCCAGGACGTTCTGGACAAGGTCTGGTCAATAAAGTGCACCAGAACACTGTGCGAGAACATCCGGAACACTGTGCCTTGTGCACCATCTTTTTAGGTAGTGCAGAGAGAATCCAATATGGTGTCGTTTGTTCAGATCCTTTGAGATTACATTTTTATTTTGCGAACCAGAACATGATTGATGTCTGTTGAATTAAAATAAAGTTTGGAAAGAAAAGGAGGACTAAATAGTCACATTTTAAAACTTATTTGAACATCGACAACATTCTTAAATAGTCAAAAATCTTTTTTTACTTATATTTCATTTTTGCATCGGAAATAAGATTTTTGATATATCTCCATAAACTTAACTAAAAAGGTAAGAGAATATACTCACAATCATCGGCAAAATTTTTAATTAACTTTAAAATCGTTTCTTTCTTTAAATTTCTGAAATTTGATCAAATGCCTTGATATTTGCAGGAGGCAGTTAAAGGAGGTCATTTTTGAAATATTCATGCTTATTTTCAGGCTTTTACATTTTCCTTGGCATGGAATAATTACAAACAATCTAAGGATTATTTATTTTCACAGTATGTAATTAGTAATTTCGGTGATCACGGATCAGTTTAACAACAACTTTGCAATCAGGAAATTGTCCACCATATTTGTTGTGCTGACTGTTCTTTTTTCACTTTATTGACCAGGGGAACAGACGACGTTCCAGACATGTTCTGGATGGACGAAAAAATTACACCCTCGGATGGAGATTCACGCTGAAAGAAAGATACACTCTATATGGATGCAATTCATGCTGAAAGAAAGATACACTCCATATTAATGGGAATTCACGCTGACAGAATGATATACTCTATATGGATGGAGATTCACGCTGAGAGAATGATACTTTCCATTTGGATTGCGATTCACGCTGACAGAACTATACACTTCCAATGGATGGAGATGCATGCTTCAGAATGATACACTCTATATGGATTTAGGTTAACGCTTTTAGGATGATCAGCCGTATTAGAATTTAATCTGTTTCATCAAATCTGCATTGCTTGAGATACCTTCTGCACAAATCAAAGTATCTCCCTCTTTTATAGATCTGTCCCAAGATAATTTTGGCATTCCCTCTTTTATAGATCTGTCCTAAGATAATTTTGGCATTCATATCCTGTTTGGTTATTGTTCTCTAGCTGATTTAAAAAAGTTTTAGTTTGTGGTCTTTCAAATGTTTAAAACAAAAAATGTCGAAGTGCCAATATGGGAAACTAAATTTGTAGTTACTTTGATATTTTGTTTCTAATGTACACCTACTATACAGATAAATATATCTACTGAAAAATACAGATTAAAAACTATTTATTGCGCTTTAATAGGTATATGAACCGAAGTTCGTCACTCCTTGTCATGACAATAGCTTTAATCCGTAGTTAAAGTTCAGCAAGTAGTGCACCTGAAAACGAACTGTACTTAAAAGCATGAACCCAGAAATTTTGTCTCCGTTACCAATATTTGTAATCAATACTGGTTCAAAACAAGACTGACGGCATGGCCTGCGTGATCATGGTCATGCCCATACATTGCAACGATCTGGACTCCATTCTTCATCAATTCCACACGTATTGCTATATCTCTATAATTTAAAACAGTAGCTGATATAATATAGATTCCACTGCAAGAAACGATGAATTAACCACTATACCGGTTATACCCCTACCCGATATTGTTGATTACTGTAAACTTGGCTATTTTCGCGGGGGGTTAATTTTGCGAAGTGTCATACCGGAATCATTCGCGTGGTTGTAATATTCGCGAATCTTCAAAATTTGATTGTAAAACGCTTGTTTTTAAAAGTATTCGCGAGGGGGATAAATTCGCGTAAAATTGCCAAACGCGAAATTAGCGAAAAATACCCCTACGCGAAAATTTCCACTTTTACAATACCTTGTTTAACACAACAGTTTCACCTAGTACAACCGAAATGGACTTCGTTAACACTGCAATAAAAGCAACATTCTGTAGCGCTGTAAAACAAAAACACAATTAAATATTTACCATTTTATATAAATCACACATCTAAAGCAAAAAAATACTATAGATAGTTAGGTATTTTGTCTCCTGGTCCAACAAAGTCAACAATACTTTACAGGAATGAAATTTGTAAAGTAAGTGGAACCGAACTGTTAATCTAAAATGGATAATCCAAGAACAATGGCAAAATAGGAAAAACAGGAAAACAAAGACATAAAATGCGTACGGCACAGAAAAGAAAAATGCAGACACAGACACACACACATACAACAATGAACACTCCTTGACCCATCTATCAAAGTTGCGTATTGTCTTTTTCTCTCAAGATTGCGGTCATTGAGCTAGTAGTCTACTGTCCTTGATAAACTGGAGTTTTCTATGTATCGTGTGAGTTTTTGTCACATGTACATTCACTCCATACCCTTTCATGTTTCCTAGCTATATTTGGTGTAGTCGTATGTTTATTACTTTAGGAAAACGGGACAGATTAAAGAGAGGTTTTATTGCCCATAACCAGTTTAACTCTACCACTGGCAGATTGTATCATGTAATTTTAATTTTCAGCCATTGAGATTTTTCCTGTTCTAGCCTTTTTTATTCTTATAAGACATCCGCCGTGTTGATCATGCTAATTCGGTATCACTGTCAAATCCGATAGAGGAAAAAACAATAAAGGGAAAGATCTGTTGTCATCTGGGATATCCCATAGCGGTCCATAAAACTCCTGGAGTAACATAGCATCGTTTTAGTAGTCTACTTGTTAGCAACCGGGTTCTATCAAGGAAGTCACTCTATTGATCAACGGCCTGTGAGTAGCGACTGAGGTGGGAGATATACACTCCATATGCCAGCGCTGTTGGAATGTTGAAACAAAGAAATGGAAAGTGGATTATTGGAAAAGTAAAGTCATCGCGTAAAGTCAGTCACAAAAAAATGCGCATTTCATTCTTGTCCAAAAAAAAAAAAAAAAAAAAAAAAAAAAAAAACGAAAAAAAAAACAAAAAAAAACATGACCATCAGCAATGAACATAATTCATATTTGACCATATGTGAAAATAGTCCTCTTCATCATCTGCTCTGAAACTATTGAAACAAATTTAATTAAACAGTATTGGAATGCTGGATGGAAGGTCTTTCACAAATATTAGCCATGTCGATTGGATCTGTCAATAACATGCATGTCAGTGGAGAACATAGCTTATCATTAGCCCCAATAAAAACAAACATTATTTTTGGACATCAGCATTTGCATGGCTTCTAAGCAATTTTTCAGGGGAGCGATACAAGTTCATCCTCTGAGCCGCAAGTTATGATTTGTTATTATCAGTATTGGATTTGTTTTAATACTGTTGATGAGAGGTTACCCCTTGAAACACGTGTACAGCATAACGAAATGCAACTTCGGTATATTTTGTATATTGTTTCCCCTTTTTTCTTCTTTAATTTTGTTTTCATGATTTTTGGGTTTTCGAGCTCATCTGACCTTAAAGACCTAATTAGTTTTTTCACCACTTGCAGTCTGCAATCATAATGGCAATAGCTCACCTGTCCCCTTTGGCAAGGTGAGCTAAAACTCTGACTTGAATCAATACTTGGTCCATGGATTGTTCGTTCTTTTGACTGACGGTTCGGTTCTCACTTGCTTGAATAAAAATAATGCTAAGTTCTTCTTACCCTGGAATTCTGAGGAAAAAAAGTTCAAAATCCTGTCTTGGAGTGTTTTTTTCTTGATCGTAAATTTTTCGATTTTTTGTTACTTTTTTCTTATGTTTAAAAATGACAGAAGTTTAATTTTAAAAATTACACGTAATAAGACCAACATTGCATTCAATTTTGAAGAAAAATCTGACGACTCATTATTTTTGCAGATCATTTATTTACATGCCTTTGTTTTGAATGTTGCGATTTCTATTTTAGTGCTTTGTGTCTGTCTAACGTCATTGTTTACTGTGTCTTACGTCATTGTTTTCTCTGTCCTCGTTTTGATCATGTCTTTGTACTTCGATTTTTGTACATCAAACTCTTTTGTTCCTTCGGCATTCTACTGCCGTTGTTTTATAGGCAACATATATTTTAAAAGGAGTAAATGTTTTATAAGTAACGGACCAATCAAGTAGTAGAGCATGTATAAGTAGCAAATGACTTAAAAATTGCGAATCATTCAAATATAGTAGAGCATTTATAAGTTGCAAATGCTCTTTAAGTAGTGGATTATTCAAGGTTACAATAAACCAAATAATTGCCTTCGGAACGCATCTAGCTTTTGAACACACCATTTCATTCAGAATAAAGCGGTAGATCATCTACAATTGGTTGATAAAGAAATGAAGTATTCAAAAAATAAAACTGAATAATGTATAGTCAGTTGAAATATCATAATTTAGTTTTCGTTATTCTACCCCTGCCCATCATATGTGACATTTTAATGCCTAGGGTGGGGATTTGAAAAATATCGTTTTTTGAATATCACCTCTTTTGGGCCTCAAATTAATCCCAGAAAAGCCATGGAACCCCCATTTTTTATCTTAATATAGTAAAGGTCTTTATATGTAGTTTTCATTTTCTGGACAGCCGAGCATAAAATTAACCTACATCTATTTTTAGAATTTTGCTGAAAAGGGGAACCCCCATACGGAAATAACATTATAAAGTATTTGATTTATTGTAACCTATATTGAAACAGGTTTTGTAAGAAATCCTGTTCTAAATGGTTCTAAAAAAATGGAATAAAAAAGATAACAGGAAACACCTACAATGGCCGAAAAACATAGCCACTTGCCAGAAAGTAAATAGGAACTGCATAAGAAAAAAACAAAAGACAAACATAAACAACGATAGGAACTCGAGACAGCCGGACTTGGTAAAGTATGAATATGTTTATGAAATTACGATTCAGACTTGGAAACTGTTCAGAAATATCGAGCTTTCACAATTATAGTCTGTTTCTTTACATAGAGAGATGTTTCCCCTATAAAGGGGTTTGTGCTCCGAATACCTTCCAAATTTCTAACTACAATTATGATATGTTTCTGTATGCGATAAATATTGATGCACCTTTTATCAAAGTTCAGATTTTTCGTTCGGGAAAAATGACATTTTTTAATTTTGAATTTTTACCGAAAAAACGCAAAAATACCGCTTCCACAAAACACCCCCTGCTATTTTTTATTGACACATTCAGCTACAACTTTCTGCATAATCTCGAATGAGGTCTTAATATAATAATAAAAGGTCTTTATACGTAGTTTTTATTTTCTGGACAGCCGAGCATAAAATTAACCTACATCTATTTTTAGAATTTTGCTGAAAAGTACCAGATTATTCACATTATATACATTTAACAGATCATTTTCATCAGCAAATAATTAACAAATGTCAAATCTTGAAGATAAATATAACGAGATATAATATCATTTATAGTAAGCAAATGGAACCTCGCTAAGTAAGTACGTAGAATAATAATAACCTGTCAACTGTTGTGATAGCAACATTAACACCAAAAGAAATAGTATGAACTTATGAAATTATTACATTATATTTGTAATTGATTGAATTTTTTTTTCATCACAATTATCTTTGAAAATTGAGTAAAATAGGAATATGGAGTAAGCGTTGACGTCATACAAAAATATATTGCTACACAGAAGGCTGTCATCTTGGACTTCAAAGTGTGGTTTGAATGGTTTATACTGCTAGTAGACGAATAAACTTCATCCTTATAGGTACCCCTTTATACGGGCTAAAACAACCCAATTGCAGTATAATAACAAAAGATATGGATGATTGCATATTAAGATCAGATTGAATAACGAGGACTACAATGTAAAATATGGGATTACAGGAAACATCTACAATGGCTGAAAATTACAGTAACATGCCACAAAATGCTAGGGAACTAAACAGAAAAACACAAACAAGACAAAAGACAAACGTAAACAACGATATAAACTCGGGACAGCCGGACTTGGTACCGGCACTAGCAAAAGCCAGCGGTAGGGTTAAACCGGTTTATGGGTACCCAAACCTCCCCTTTATCTGTCCTGTTTCCCTATAGGTTAGACTCTACTAAATGACCAATCAGCTGCTGGCATAGTCAAAAATAGTACTTATATAAACAAAGCTACTTTCGCTTTGGATATAACTGTCAATATTGACAATATCGGAGTTCTTAAACGCTCTTGTGATCATGAAACACTTCCGGATTGACAAGCATTTTGAATCAGCCAGCCTCATTGCATGGGAAAACTACTGAAGCCTCATCAATGATGACACGTATGCCCAAGGATATGAAAGGGAAAATTGGTCATTTGCATACCCCAGTTAAATGAGGCGATATAAATTTCTTATTAGACTTTAAAGTTAGGTCATCGTTTGGATATGTTACATGGCAGACATGCCACTTTGAGAAAATCATATCGCCGCATAAAGTGAACTTCAGGTAATTATGAAAATTCACAAAACGTTATAATGGCCGCCTATGGAAAATATTTAGTGGAGTCTGACCTATAGTATAAAACATTCGAACAAAACCCAATACAGGTAGACTACTAACTCCATTACCACAATCTTGAAAGGAGTGAAAAAGACAATACGTAATTTTGAAAGATGGGTGAAGGGGTGCTCGTCGTTAAACTGCCGAATAGCTCAAGTCTGCTGGTAGAACACTGTCGCACTACGGAAGAAAAATCAAACTCAAAACTTCGAGAAGGGTTTGGTCGAAAATCGTCATAAATTTCAGTAGACATCGGCAGTAAACCTAGTTGATATCTTAGGTGAGACATATTTTCTTTCGCAATTGCAAAATGATGAAAATATGGAAACAACAAAAACATCCGAAAAATATCCCTTTTCCTTATGTTTTATAAATAATTGACGACACGACCCAAGACATGGTATTATTTGTACTTTGTAGACATCTCAGTTTTTGAAAAAAATCTTTAATTTACAGTTAGGAATTAATTTTTTGCACTTTTTGAGTTTGCAGTTACTTTGAATGTTCAAAAGCTTATTCTCCATGCTGTAACGATATGACATCCATAATTTGAAAGTTATTTTTTAAATTCTTTAAGAAATCTACATTTCAACAACACACCAGTTGAAATTCTTGAAAGCTTAAAAATCCCATCTTGCACAGAACTTGAGTAAAACGGCCAAAAAAAGCTCATTAAACAATAAAATTCTACTTGAAAGGTCTTAAGTTTGTCAGAAACAGTAACATAGAAACACAAATTATTATAAAATCACCAGCTTGAATATTTAGACAAATTTCCTTGATTTTGGGGGAGAAGGGGTTGCTAAAATCGACATGTGTGAACGTAAGTGAAGACTGAAACAAAATATTTTGGACACAATTTGTAACTATAATATCATGAAACATTATTTCGTAGGCAATCATAATATATATATTCAGATCTTTACGATCGTAAAATTGAGTAGTCGATTTTTTTTTAAATATTGAAAAAAAATGACGTAGATAAAATGACGTGTAAAAATCTGTAGACTTTAATGGTGCTTTTTCAACCTTGTCACACACTTGTTAAATTAGGTACAAAAAGTACGGCAAATCCCTTTAAGTGTTTATTAGATATGAAAAATACAAAAACGGAAACTAACGGGAAAAAAATAAATAATAATAATAAAAAAAAAACAAGAACCCCCGCAATTACAAAAAATGTTTTGCAGGTGAAAATGGAATTGCTCAAAAAGATTAAGTTAAGTTTCAATGATAGATATAAGAATTTTAAGTGGTGTACTGATAAGGTTGAAAAATCCAAGCTATATTCGCAGGCTATAGTCAAGTTAACATATTATATTTTGAAGAAGGGATAGACAAGGATTTATAAATCGGTCTGGATCATCAGCGGGGTCCACAGAAAGAGAGTCCAGCCCATTGTTTAAGTAGAGCATTACAAGATTACACAGGAAATTACAGCAGAAATTAGACCACGACCATACTTGGATCCTGAAAAACTTGTTAATGAAAAGATGCAAAGAAGAAACGGGCCATTTATAAGTAGCGGATAATTTCGGCAGCAGAATATATTTGTTTTACGGATCATTTACAGATACCATATCATATATAATGCTTTTTTTTCGTGGCGTTGGTATTTTGTTCAGTCTAGGTTCTCTGGCAGTATGTACTATTATACTATCAATTCTAGGTTTATTTTTAATGGTTGTTGCGTCGATATTCATTTGGAAAATCTATTTGATCATTTAGCGGTAGCAGATTCTTTGCAGTTAACAGATCATCATATGATTCATGGGAAACTTATCAACTTAAAATAGAAAAATATATATAAGTCGCTGATCGATCACAGAGAAGCAACAGAACATTAAACGGCATGTACCCGTTCAACGCTAGGTCTACTTTTTCCAGCGGTCCTAAAATTTATAGGTAACATCACAAAGATAGATCAAATTAACATAATCCGCTACGTATTAGCTCTAAAACTTTTCCTGTTAGGAATTCACTTACCTTGTATTAGTATATCATATGATCACAAGCAAATTGTGATAAGGAAAGTATATGTTTCTGTTTCATGATATTGAGTACAAAAATTATATTACCAATGTCCGAAAGTACCATTTCACACAAAAGCAAACAAGCATAATTGTGCATTGTTGTAATTTTTATCTGTTTCTAGCAATAAACGTTCTTCCAAAAGTCCAATTCCGGAACGTTCCGGGTATTAGAATGGCGGGTCAAAGAGGTCAAACGGGGTAAAAATGGCGTCCCGCTGTATGAGGGCAAAGGGAGTAAATTCTTCAATCAACATATGAAAGGTATTTATGATTTGAAAAAAAGCCGAACATGTCATAAATTAACATTTTATCCCAGGCGGGTCATTTCCAACCAATTCATTTTAGGACAAGAAAATAGATAGGAGAATTCCTAGATTACGCTCAACTGACGTCAGGTACCAGTTTCCAGTAGATTCGGGGTAAGATGTCGACAATAACCCAAAAATTTGAAAGTGGAATATCGTCTATTGAAATCTACTGAAAAATTAGTTTTTCTTTATACTATTATATTTAAAAGTATTGTCACGCAAATCATATTGTATGATAATTTATGTATTATGATCAAACATTTCATGACTTTATCATATGTTTTAATATGTAATTATTACCATGCTTCTTCGTGACTATATGTTTTTACTATTAAAACTAAAAACACCCACTACCATAATTTATTTTCCAAATTCAATTGTGTAGTGTCTTTGGTCTTCCGTCTTTTTATGTTCTTACTCTGCTTTTTCTCTGGATTTCGATTTAGGCAATCTTATGCCTTTGTTCATTCATTATTCTACTGCCGTTGATTTCTTTTCGAGTACCTAAATATGAGGTAACAAATGCCCAACTTGCAAATTAATTTACTGTCTTGATTGTTATGCATGGTGGAAAGTCGGAAAGAGAACCTAAGGATTCTTGACACATCTATAATAGGGTAACGTATTAACAACATACTTTTCAAAATGGCATTTTGATGCCAGTGAATTTAAGAAAGAAACATTCGATTTAGGCATGCATTTATCTGCATAAATCATATAACTTAATAAATTGTTATATTAGATAATACAAGTTACCTCCTTTTGCATCATAAACAACGTGATTTCAAAGGACTTTTATGGTCCAAGGGGGTAGTATGCTGTAATTCTTTTAAACCATCACAGGAAAAAAGTGTTGAGTATATTATAGAAAATTTTGATTTGAGAAAGAAATCTAAGCCAAGAAAAATATCATTGGAACTAAGCTGAGCTGTCGGATACGAACTTCATTCGCATCAGCATTGTTTAATTCCGAAAAAGCGTTCGTTGTATTGATGACAATTTCAAATTCCACAAACAAGGATCAACAGAAATGTTTAACTATTAAACTATTAACATCATGACGTCTTAGAGACGACCATTTGATCTTGGGGGGGGGGGGTGGCAAATTTGGAAAGGTTAGATTATTTTATTTCAACTCCATTCTGGTCATAATATTTATTTCCAAGCCTTTGGAGGCCAAATTATTTATTTTCTTGTATAACAATATTGGTCTATGTTCAGGAGTGGACTGAATATTTATTTTCAAGTGTAACCAGGCAAGATTATTTATTTTCAACTTATCTGGGGCCATCATGAGGAGAAAGACAGTTGTATATGCTTTTGAAAATATTTTCATTTCGTATTGAAATGTAAAAAAAAAATATAAGGAACGTCAATTTATAACGTTATATGGAAATGCAGAAAATCCATGTTAGGCCAAGGGCTGGAGTCATGTTCCTTTGACCCCCACTTACGATCTGGACCAATTTTTTTCAGTCGTTCTACATCTCCTCTTCAAAATGAACATGTTTACTTGAATATAACAGGAGAAAGCCATATTTTTAGTATTTCTCCATACAATTCATTGCACAACTTCAATTATATTGTAAATATACAATTTTTTTTACCCTTTTGTTTGACACTTTCGCTAATTCATACCCTTATCTCGTCCAAAATTTCATGCATATCACCGACAGATTCATGCAGTGTTGAGATGAACGAGAAATGAAATTGTCCTAATACCAGTTGCGGTCATGTTAAGTATCGGGATTCGCGATGTGCGACTTTCACATAGAGTAATGCCAAGAAAAAACTAGTGCTCGTTACGTTCAAAATCATATATACATGTACTTTTTAATCACTTTACTGATGAATGGTGCATTTATCATACACTCTATAACCTACGCGCTTTACTAGTTAATCTATAAATCTACTTACAAGATCAATAAGCAATAACTTAAATAATACCAGACGGATATGTCTCTGCATTACTTGTTTTACTGTTTTTCTTTGTATTATAATCATCCAAGATATGCCATGTTTTACGTGGTTCCCTGACTCTAATTGTTTTTAATTCTTACCCTTTCAATTAAATTAAGTTCTTGTTCTGTACCTAGTGTGACACTTGATACCTTAAAGTTTGGACATTTTTTCACCTGCAGGTTCGTTAATAGTTGGTTCTTTTGTTTCTTTTTCAGTATTTCGAGTTATTTTTGTCTAAGAATTTGATTGTTCGGCATGATTTGCCTGACTTCTTATATTTACCTCAATACTTCTGAAATTTGCTCATCTGTTTTTAAAGCAAAAGGTATGCAGCTCTCTTTGATGCAAAAGTTATCAGAAATTTGTGTCATTACACTTATTAGTACGACTACTCTGTAACTGTTTACTGGATTTATTTCATATTTGGTAGGATTGTTCGTCATGATGTAAAGATTTGCATACTTCCTCCATTCAGGAAGTTTGGACTTGTGGAGGTGTTTGCTCTCTGCAGTTAAAGGCCTCATGGTGACTTCAAGATGAAGAACAACAATGAAAGTGTTGTTCCCTTTGTTTAATCTTAACACGTATTTATAGGGATTTTGTAAAATGTATATTTACTCCATATCCCTTCATTTGTTCATGAGTTTATGACCAGACTCATTTTCTAAGACTTCAATAAAACACAGAACGATCTTTTAATACATCGGCAAACGAATACCGAAGCAAGAATGAGAAAAGGGGGAATTCTAAATGACGGTATGTGAGTACTCTTACTAAAGTTCTTCAATCTCTTTTAGTAGAATTATTTGATCTTTAATACGGTATTGACGCTGATTTCACAAAATACACCAATAGTTGCACATTGAAGGTATTTAAATCAAGACATGTGATTGTTCTTGTTATAGATGGAAAATCTTTTGGCACGTCATCCGTAAATGGTAACTATTATTCGATCGTCTTTTCGTATTTGAGAAAGTTGATAATGTTACTTTCAGAATCATCGGCATACGTACATCCTTGCTCTTCTAATTATTTTTATTGCGCAAACTGTTACATAATGTATTCAAAGATTGACTTTTCATTTCATTATGCTTATAGAGTTTTCGTAAGATCCAATCCATCGTAGACATTAATATTTGTTCCCAAACTCTTCCAAATATAGGAGTGACAGATTGACATTAACACAATAGTTCTGGTTAGTTAAACAGTAAACAATGTGTGTTGTTAGGCCTAATCTGTAAAAGATGTTTCTTTCTTCGTTTTCGATTCTATCATTTGATCATAAAGCATATTTGAATTTGATGTACAAAATAACTCATGTAAGCTAATATAGCCTGGTAGATGATTGATAAACATATAAAGGAATATTGGGTAATGTACATGGGACAAAATCCCTACAAATACAAGAGTTAGCAAATTAAGCAACTCTTTTGTTGGTCTTCTTCATCTTGAAGTCACCATTAGGCCTTCAACATACTCAAACTTTCATACCTCATAGTGTGTTTAAGACCTGTACATGTTTGATCGTATCGATAATGATATGGAGCATATGAACACAGTAATAACTGAGTGTTCTTTGGTCAATTTGAAATTATATCTTATAGTGCCCTTTGGGAAAACAACACTTTGATTGAAAACTGTTGTGAATACGACTCTTCACTTCAGTTTCATCGAATTGATACAGCTTCGCAAAAAAAAAAGAGAGCATATCCACATACGGTGTTTAATCCCTAAAAATTCTTTAAAATGCGTCAAATAAAACTATTTTGTATTTTTTGGACAACTGCAAATGTGCATTCATCCCGCTGCACTACTAACAAGTAGGGGAGTGGGGGTTGGGGTTGAGGCACCCGAACCTTCCCTAAAAGAAGACATATCATATACATTTTATATTCTGAAATTTAATTTACTTGGCAAATGGTGTTGCAGATATATGATATGGATGTTTTGCGATTTCAATTGATATTCTATATTTCTGAACTGTTTATGGACATAAATCTGGTTATGCAAGACAAGAATGAATTTATCATCTGCTTGTAGACATAAAAAAGATAAGATACAGTCATATACATAACTTCCTTATCGCGTTTTACCATCCTATAAAAACATGTTTTGCAAATGGACAAATCAAATGAACCCTTATATAACAAGCCCTCTGCTACAATTGTATCTTATGGAATCGGATAACTAGAATTGAAGTAAAATGGTGAAGACGATTCTGTACGTGTTGACATTATACAGTATATCAAATCTTTGTTTAGCAGATAATAAACGTTTATTGACAACTGCCGTCGATAAGACTGAATCTCGTTTTCAACAAGTGGATATTGCCATACAGCATCTTAGGTCCCAACTTGCTAGTTACATGTATGATAACCTTGTTGTTCAGATGCAGTCCAATATTAACCAACTGAAAGCAGAGGTAAGCTCATACATGTTACTTAAATACGAAACTTTCGGGTTTATTTTCAACGCAATGACTTTTTTTTACACAAAAATTTAAACATTCAGCCGACTTTTGAACACATTAATGAGTGATTAAACAGAAGCGAAATAATATATATTTTGGCTTTCCTATTTTCCTATTGGTAATTTGTTCTCTATCAGCTTTACACATATTTCGGTTCATGGATTTCCAAATGTTTTGATCTTATCTGCACTGATGAGACATAAGTTGTCGAAATGCGCATATGCAGGATCTAAATTCACAGTACACGCCATATGTAGATATTAAATATTCATATCTGTTATAAAACTTCTTTAAGGTATTCAACAACTTACGAAATCTGTAACCCTGTTATAAAAGTTTGGCTGTGATAGTAAGGTTACGTTCATTAAAATCGTCAAGAGTAGACCAAACACGTGCGAATCGTACAAGTTGAGAAATGTACACCACGTATGATGGAGCTCGTGGGATGTCGCCGTCAAGAAAAAGGGAAATTAGTAATAGTGAAATCAAAATCATCCCTTTTATCATATATTTTAGTTTTTATTTTACCAGCGTCAATAATGATGGTTAGATCCAGAAAAGGGCAGAATTTGGAATAATTGTTAGCTTTATTTAATTTCAGTTAAACCTACAAATAAACCCAATACAGGTAGACGACTAACTCCATGACAACTATCCTGAAAGGGGAAGGAAAAAGACAAAACGTAATTTTGAAAAGAAAGGATCAAGGAGTGCTTGCCGCTAAGCTGCCGGCTAGGTCGAAGAGCCAAACTTAAAACTCCCCCTTAGGCTTGGTCAAGAATAATTATGTATTTCAGGAGACATCGACAGTATCAGTGAGAGTCCAGTATATCTGTAAAATCTTAGGTCACTGGATCCCGAAGTTAATTCAACGGATTCTTGCAGAATGTCCTGCCAATATCAATTATTGCGTAGAAAATTTAAGTTTCGTCCCAGTTTTTCTGGATTTCGTTATCGGTTTTTGCCATTTTTTTTTCACATTTCCATAAAAACGAGGATGAGAAATGCCCTTAGTAATAAGGTAACGTTATTTTTCGATATCAAATTGTCATATCTTCTAAAAAAATTCGTAAATGTGTAAAACAATTTATTAAATCTGTAGCCTTAAGAATATACTGATATGTCATTTTAGGACTCTCAGATGTGTGTACTAAATAATAAACTTTTGTTGTATTTGTAGGTAAAGACGAAAGACATTCAGATAGGCAATCTAACGTCGTTAGTTTCATCGCTTCAAACAAAAGGTATTTTTTTTATCAATAAAATTTAGTTAAAAATATCTTAAATAGATTTTTGTAGGCAAAAAGGTAAAATTAGATGAATACGATTAGATGAGCAAAGGTGCATAACAGGTTATCTGAACACAGACATCTGCTCTTAAGTCGTTTGAAGTTATATACAGGGTTCAAATACGCAAGATAAAAGTAATATTTATCATTTGTTTATTGTAATGACATTCTTGTTTTTTTTAATAAAGCATCAGATCAGTGCGTTTTTGTTGTATAATATAGATTAATATTTCTTCAATGCAATAAACACAATAGTAAACGACATAAAAGACAATATCACAAAATTTGGGCTGCCCTCGGGTTGTGATATGGACCAGGAAACAGGTATGACCCTCGCCTTCGGCTCGGGCCATATCAGTTTCCATGGTCCATATCACAACCCTTGGGCAGTCCAAATTTTGCGATATTGCCTTCAATGTCATTTACTATTGTGTAAATATGACACTACGCAATCAGAAATAAATTAAATAATGAAAATACAGTAGTTCATTTTGATATATAATGTAGTTTTGACCTCATTACACCCACTCAAAGTTTTTCATGTAGATAAAAATAATATACATAAAATGTCTTATGGTATGTTATTTAGCAAACACTTACACCCGTTTCGTGTTGAATACAAATAAATATCATATTAAAAGACATAACATTGTTGCGTACTGCAAGTTACAAACTACTGTGTTAACTCCTGTCCTGCCAGGGTTGAAAACTCCAATGAAATACACAAAATAGAATATAGTATCTATCCTTTCAAGTCGTTGGTTATCACAGTCTACTAAAGAACGGTAGGTTATCACAGTCTACTAAAGAAACGGTAGGTTATCACAGTCTACTAAAGAAACGGTAAGAAGTTCGAGCATTTTGATATTTAAAGATAAGTTCAGCCTATGAATCGCAAGATCCCTCATTCTCTCTTTTGGGATATCATTTTGATCTCAAATTGACGAGAACAGCACAAGAATTCGAGAAATTCATACACAACACATTTATTTAAAATGATTTATATCAATATGTCTGTTTGTCCGAAGTATATATCAATGCTGTCGTTAGACGTGCTAAAGTAAGCCTATTGCAGTATAAATATTGTAATGCACCACATATTTCCTTTTGATATAAGAGAAACTTTCGCATATTTCGACTTTTGCTATGCTCCACCAAGAATGTCGAAAGGACATGTACATTTACCTTTGTATGTCCGTACGTTCGTCCATCCATACGTCTGTCCGTAACGGTGTTAAGTATTGAATTTAATTCCATATTTTGGCAACCTCATGTAGTATTTTAGCAATATTTAAGTAACATATGCGCCTTGATTAATACCACCACATTAACTTACAATTAGGGATCCGTGACCTACATTTATCGATTGAGTGACTTTTGTTAAATATTGCGGTTTAGTCCATTTCTCAATAACTAAACGCTATACCACAATGATGTATCATCAAATTAATTGCCTTAATAAGTACTACTTCTATCAATGACAGTTTAGTACTTTGATCTATATTTTACGCTTGAGTTACTTTTGTTAAATCTTGTGTTTCAATCCATTTCTCAACAACTAAACATGCTATGACAATTTTGTTGCATCCAATTAATCAACTAGAGAGTACTATCCACAATCTGGGTCAGTTAAGTGTCTTTGACCTACATTTACGTTTGAGCGACTATTGCAAAATTTTGCATGTTACGTCCGCTTCTTTTCAGCTATACAGTATATCATTTTGATGTTAAATGTGACTTTGACCTACATCTAAACTAGAATGACTATGTTAAAATTTTGCATTTAGGTCTTTTTTTTTTAAATTACACTTTACATCATAGGGGTGATTAATCGAACATATCAAACCAAACTTGTGAGTTCTACATAATTCATTGATGATCTTATCATCTCAACAATATTTTATGCATCAGCGAATTCAGTTAGTATTTTTGTTGAAGTCCATTACCAAAAAAAAAATGCGACGATAATTCCTGATTCCATATCAATTCAGTGACCAGGAACTGATATCTATTGAAGTAAATTTGTCGGCGGGGCATTCATGTCTTATAGATACATTCTCTAGTTATTACTCTTTTCATTCGTTTCTGGACGTCTGTTACTAGTTGACGTTATCGGAAATTCGGATCGATTTCATTCTGTCGTATTTATCTTAATTGATTAAAGACAACCTCAAAGACGTTACCTGATTTTTAAACCGTATGATTTCGTTCAACAGCCATGGTCTGTTTATTTATTAATTGCCTAACATTAATCGGAACATGCAAATACGAAAATATGATTGGTTAGACTTTTCAACTTTTCATATCAGTCACATGCACTACAAAAGTCAAATTGTCTGAATTTACCAATTTTTGTCTGCTTTTGTCTGTAAAATTACTCGACATTCTTTAATGTATAGAATATATTGGAAATTTCTCGACTTTGTCTGAATTTTTCTTAATTATTTCTTAAAATTCTTGACACTATTCTTAACTGTCCTGACGCATCTCTCAAAAGTATGAAATAAGTCTGATTGTGTCTCGACACATTCTCGACAGTGTGAACTGAGAATGAATTCTTAACTGTATGAACATTGTCTGAAAAAGTCTCAACTTATTTTTGATGGTCTGAATATGTCTGGATATATTCTCGACAGTCTGAACAGAGTCTGAATATGTCTCAACATAGTCTTGACAGTCTGAACAGTGTCTCAATATGTCTCGACATATTCTGGACAGTCTAAACAGTGTCTGAATATGTCTCGACATATTCTGGACAGTCTGAACAGTGTCTGAATATGTATCGACATATTCTAAGCTGTCTAAAATGGTCTGATACAGTCTAGAGTGTAGGAAGACAAATAAAAGAACATTGATTTAATTAGTAAGATAAATTTCTAATGAAGTTGCAAATCTTAAAAAAGTTAGAATAGAAATTAATTTATTAAAAATAATGAAAATTTCAAAAACTCATAAAAAATGTCTTCTTAACTGCCAACTCATACCATTAAATATGTGTGCAATATACTAGTACAGCAGGTATTGACCCCTCTTATGCATTTATCCAGAGGGCCAAGGTCACAACCTAAATCAAAATGAGGAAAATAAAAATGTTCTATGTAAAAGTTACATATACTCACCAAATCATTATCCATTTGATATTTCTCTGCCCTTTGAAGTGCAGTAAAATGATGCTATAGCTGCTTTTTCTATATACGAGTAAAACTGTCCTAGAAATCATTTTAGCTAGCACATTAAAAATACCTTGCTAGAATTAAGCAGACAATATACACATTAATTTTACACGAATATGATCTTCCGCCTGGGCAAGTAATCATAGGGGATTAGGATAGGAGCGCATTCAGTTTTAAAATCTAAGTAATTACTTATTCGGCACATATCTGTATTTAAGGTCTGTTACAACCCAAACCATTCCTGAATAGTTTGATCATCGTTTCAGGTATAATATCATCGTTTAAGGACCATAGTTTCAAGTATAGTAGTTAATCCCCATACCCCGAATTTAAATTGAAATAAAAAAAATATAGAACTTATTTAGTAAGAAGTCTCAGGAGGGTATCTGAATTATTTGTTCCAACAGGGACAATGACCAAGCAGTTTGTATAGTCAATTTAAAATCTTGACAGCAGAAATTGAAAGACTCAGATTTCCCTCTTTATTAGCTTGTCTCATAATTTTTTTTCTTTTTATTGGCAAATATCAAAAGTGTCTACGGGGGGGGGGGNACATGCATTAAATTTATTTATCCAGGATTGGATTATTCCTGTATACATGTACATGTAGCCTAAATCAAAATTGATTGCAGAAAAAATGTAAAATATAACCTAAGCAAATTATATATGTTTTTATATAATTTAGGAAAACATTTCATATTAAAGGGTATTTTATTTGTAAATAGTTTTATCCATGGATAGATATATTTACTATGATAAATGTTGAAAACACAATTTTTCTGTAATTGCAAAGATAATCAAAATACATGCAAGTATATGTATGATGCAAATGAACTTTAAAGAGTTTGTAATTTACCAGGAAACACAACAAAATACCCATACATTAACATAAGTAGGTATGTACTTAATAAATTAAAAAAATTTTTAGCAGCAATTGTGTTTTTAAAACATTTTGAAAAAAAAAATCCTTGAAAAGTTGACAATCCGAGTGAAACTGAAGAACCATAATTTTTTCCATTGCATTTTTATGTTTTTATTTCGCTTTATTTATTTGAAGCCTTATTAGTTTTATCCAGACCTTTTCATCATGGTTTTGTGACATTATTGAAAATAAAATGCTTTATTTATAACATACATACTAAATATAAATGTAATAAAGGGTGATTTTACATAAATGAGTTCTAGCAAAATAAGCTAAGTTTAAAGCAGACAAGATAAATAATAAAAAATAGATAAAAAAAAGAAAATTATCAAATGGTGAGAAATTTCCAATTTCTATTCAAAATTAAGAATATCGCGAACATGTCAAAAGTTTCAGACATAATACATAATATTAAGAATATTTTATTATGAATTTTTCATGCATATTCAGACTGTCGAGAATGTGTCGAGAAATTTTAAGACAGAATTAATACAATTAAGAATTTGTCAAGAAATTTCAGACATAATGCAGAATGTTAAGAATGTCGAGAATTTTATCAAGAATTTTTCATGCAAATTCAGACTGTCGAGAATGTGTCGAGAAATTTTAAGACAAAATTAATATAATTAAGAATTGGTCGAGAAAAATTAAGCACAAAATCAGACATTAAAGAATGTCGAGTAATTTTTCAGACAAAATCAGACAAAAGTTGGTAAATTCAGACAATTTGACTTTTGTAGTGATGTTGCATCAAGGGCCGCCATGGCAACTACTGTAATCACTATTGTTAGTAAGTACATTGCACTTCATAGTTTTTAATTTTTGATTCACACACAAATATGATTCCGCAACTCTTATTAAAGTGATAATAAAACTATCAGAGAATTTTATCAAGTTTTGCATTTGTTCACTTTTTATTTAAGTTGTTGATATACATGACAAAATTTTTGGTTTCCCAAAGCCAAATATTAACTTGGACTTTCATTGCCTAAGGAGGTACAGTTACGAATCTAAAACCTCTGTTAAACATATAAATGGACTTTAATCAAACGTTTGGAGTATCTTGATCAAATGATGCCGTAATCCACTTCTAATTGGAGGTTTTGATCTAAATAATTTCTAGGGTTCCCATAACTTAACATACATTTTGATATCCATTGTCTTAGAACGCACCTAAAAAACTCCTTTAAAACAAACGAATGGAATTTGAGGAAACTTTCAGAGAATCCTTATAACATGGTACCATAGCTTTGCGGGAGGTATACAGTGTTCATGCTGTCCGTTCGTCCTTCCCTTTTTCCATCCGTCTGTCCTTCTTTCTGGACCGAAAAGCTGGTATCCACTACTTCTAAGCCACTGATTGGAATTTCATGAAACTTATTCAGGACCTTTATTATATATAATAGATGTGCACTGTGTATTTTGTTTTCCAATACTTCATTTTACCCAGACTTTTGGCATGGTTTGGATATTGTCATTGTAGCTCAATGCCCAACATATGATGACAACCAGGAATCTTCTACTTCTTCATAACAACTGATCAGAATTTCAAGATACTTATGCATGACTTCAATTATGCAAACCGTATGGTGACCTTCTGATATCTACTACTCCTTCTTTAGCACTGATAAGAATTTCATGAAAGCTGTGCAGGTCCTCTATTAAATATTTTAAATGTGCCATATGTATTTTAAATGCGCATATGCAGAAAATAAATTCACAGTAACTTCGGTATTTAGTTATTTGTTACATGTACCACCGAGTCGATGCCTCTGCTGGTGGACTGTTAGTCCCCGAGGGTATTCACCAGCCCAGTAGTCAGTACTTCGGTGCTGAACCGAAAGCCGATTCTATTTTGAACCTTGCAATATCTAAATTTTTGTAAATATAATTTAAAACTAAGGAGTATCTCCCTCATGCAAAGCTCTGTCCTTAACTGATTTTGGTTTTACATTTAGATCATGTTGGTTATTTGTTCTCTGTCAGTTTTTGAAAATCTTATGAGTTAATGGTCTTTCAAACGTTCAGGTTTTATCTGCACTGAAGAGACATATAAAATGTCGAAATGCGCATGTGCAGAAAATAAATTCACAGCAACTTCGGTATTTAGTTATTCCTATAATTTCCATTTACCAGATTTCTTTAACAAATGTTTTTTTTTGCAAAAAAAAAAAAAAAAAAAAAAAGGAATTGTTTGGGATGTGCTAGTATGATGCTCGTGTCTGCATTTGTAATTGACAAGCCAACAAACGTTTCAACAACGATTATAAACAACAAATACCTAAAAACCGATCCGTGATTCCGACATTGCAATTATGGCAATTTTCTGATGTTACTTGAAGAAAGATGAAGCTTCCTGATGCATCGATGCTTTAGTTCCTCGGTGCTAACAGTTTACTTACAAATATTATCCATTATTTGAGTATTTGCATCATTAAAAAAGAGCTACAGTGCATTTAAAGGAGCACGGGATGCAATATTAAATTTATCTTGTGCTGAAGAATGCCCTTTAATTATTATACTATTGATAGAGTTATTTGCACCAGTTTTATCACATTATTTTATATTCTTTTTTGCGAACATATGAACTTTAAATTCTTTTTTCAATGAATACTTTTGTCACACGGATGTAATACTAATCGTAAAGCAATTAGCTATCTTGACAAGGTAGAAAGTATTAGAGTGCAAATGTAAAACTGTCTATAGTTTTCTCAGTTGTTGTCCCCCGCCGCACCGCGACGGTGGGACATAGTAATGGTCTGCGTCCGTGTGTCCGTCCGTCCGTCCGTCCGTCCGTCACACTTTCTTGTGGACGCAACTCCTCGGAAACCGTGTATTGGATTTTGTTCAAATTTTGTAGGATTGTTAGTCATTATATGTCCTAGATCATATCGCACCTTCAAAACTGATGTTGAAAATTGTTCCTTGACCGCCATTTTCAAAATGGCCGCCCAAAAAAGGCGGGAAAATTCAACATTGTCCGATTTCAATGAAATTTGGTTTCCAAATAGATCTTGATNTTGGACTTTGTTCAAATTTTGTAGGATTGTTAGTCACTATATGTACTAGATCATATCGCACCGCCATTTTGATTCGTCAATTTTTATAGGAGTTATGGGACTTTGACCATTTTTAGCAATACTATACAACTGGAGATCTTGTGGACGCAACTCCTCGGAAACCGTGTGTTGGATTTTGTTCAAATTTTATTGGATTGTTAGTCACTGTATGTACTAGATCATATAGCACCGCTATTTTGATTCGTCAATTTTTATAGGAGTTATGGGACTTTGACCATTTTTAGCAATACTATACAACTGGAGATCTTGTGGACGCAACTCCTCGGAAACCGTGTATTGGATTTTGTTCAAATTTTGTATGATTGCTGGTCACTATATGTACTAGATCATGTCACACTGCCATTTTGATTCGTCAGTTTTTATAGGAGTTATGGGACTTTGACCATTTTTAGCAATACTATACAACTGGAGATCTGTGGACGCAACTCCTCGGAAACCGTGTATTGGAAATTGTTCAAATTTTGTAGGATTGTTAGTCATTATATGTCCTAGATCATATCGCACCTTCAAAACTGATGTTGAAAATTGTTCTTCGACCGCCATTTTCAAAACGGCCGCCAAAAAAGGCGGGAAAATTCAACATTGTCCAATTTGAATGAAATTTGATTTCCAAATAGATCTTGATGTTGCAACTTCAAAACTGGTATTGAAAATTGTTCCTTGACCGCCATTTTCCAAATGGCCGCCAAGAAAGGCGGGAAAATTCAACATTGTCCGATTTCAATGAAATTTGGTTTCCAANAAATGATCTAGCAGTATAAAAACTACTTTTGTATGAACAATAAAATTTTTTTTAGCAATTTTTGTTGTCAAATAATACCGAACATGTGATTTTAGGCTTTATTGAACTGTTTAATTTTTGTTACATTTTCAGAAGTTGTGACCTTGACCTTTGTTGCACAGACCTCAAAATCGATAGGGTTCCTCCTCTAATCATAACTAATGTCTATGCCAAATTTCATTTGGATGTGTAATGTGGTTCTGGAGATATTGTGTGGAAACGAATAAGTCAAATTTTTGTTCTATTTTTAGAATTTGTGACCTTGACCTTTGTCACACAAACCCCAAAATCAATAGGGATCTTCCTCTAATCATAACTCATGTCTGTGCAAAGTTTCATTTACATATGACATGTGGTTCTCAAGNAAGCCATACTTCATGTTCTCAATATTTTGTCTTTTATTAAACATGAAATACAAATTGAAAGATTCCTATATAGAAAAGATCTGTATACATGTTTAATCATAAATATGTACCCTGAAAGCAGCCATCTTGGAAAAGATCTAACTTCATTGAGAGGAACTAAAATATAGAGGATACATAAGGGTTATCATCTGATGGTAACCCATTTAATTTAAATATGTTGAGAAGATCATAATATTGTCCATGTATATCACCACATATAGTAAACTTCTTTGTCTGAAAAAGAGAATATGACAATAATAAGTATATTTTGTTACACCTTGATATATATTGTTACTATGTAATCATATTACAGAAAAATTCTATTACATTTTGTCTCTTTTTTTTATTAATTCACATAGGAAAGACCATTGCCGATTATGAACTGTTGCATGCTGTAATTAGAACATAACATCACATGGTCCTAATTTTGTTATTGTTGTCTGTTTACGATTAAGATAGCAACATATACACATTTTCAAAATTGACTGATTTGTTGTTTTCTACATTCAACTGCTTTAAAATTTAACTCATTTATATCTATAAGCCCATCATTGTTTAGAACGGAGTTCATGGTGTATCTAAAACATTTATTTCATACAACCCAAATAGTGTTCACCACTTTCATCAATTCCGTTCTGACATAAATGTACAATTTTTTGCAATGTAAAATATGTACTACAGAATGTACAGTCATCATGCTTATTATGCATCTTGATGTATTTTAGAAATTCACTAGAAAACGAATAGCTATGTAACATATGCAAGACTAGTATATGGGGTACTGTGATGGTTTCTTAAGTTTTAACTGATGTTATGATTTGTTTACCACAGAGGTATAACATAACAGTTATAGATTGGTTTCTTGAACAATAGCTGTTTTGTGACCCTCAAATGTAAATGTTGCCCTCGGCCTGTCAGCCTCGGGCAACTGTCTTACAAAACAGCTGTTGTCCTGGCAGCAGTCAATAATTGTATAAAGTTCAGCAGTCCTTTTCACATAAAATCTTACAATAAATTTAAATTGTAAGTCAATATAAAATGTTAAAGACTTACGACTACTTTTTATCTCAAGATTTTTTGTGAAAAGGGCTGCTGAAAAACAAATTTAAACAATATAAACATATTGAGTACAGATCAGTAATATTTAATTCACAGACATAATAAACATAGTGTATTAAGAGTAGTAAATATAAGTTATATATCTCAAACATACTATATTAAGAATAGCAAATAAAAGTTATAATTAACATACATAATCATAACAAGTGAAGGCAGTAGTTGGAAATGACAATAAATCCCATTGCCAATTTGTTTTTTATTCCAATAAGTCAGTTTGATACTACTATACTTTACAATCACCAAACCTAAAATATTCTGGATGTGTCAACTAATCTATATTGTAAATAAAATACAAACTTTACTTCAAGTCAATGCATAAAATGTAACTCTAGCATCTAACATATGGACTAAAACACAAATTTTAACCGGAGTCACTGAAGCATGAAATGTAGGTCAAAGTGACCTAATTCTTATCAGAAACCTTGTGACTATCCAAATCTTCATCCACAAACAAAATCTTGTTCCTCTAACTGTTCTAGTGGCTCAGATCTGGACTTTAATGCAAGTTTAATCTGAGTTAGTCATGTTAAAATGTTGGTAAAAGTGACCTAATTCTTATTAGGAACCTAGTGATTATCCAAGACATATCCAATGATGAAATATTATTGCTGTGCCTGCTGTAATATCTAAGAGCAGGACTTTGAAGTAAATTATGCATGAAATGTAGGTCAAGGCAACACAATTCTTATACCAACTTCAAGAACAATCACAGACCCATCTGTTGACAAAAGCTCATCAATCTATGACTTGCAGTTCAAGTTAAATGGACTTTAACTCTGTAAAAGACAAATGGATGAACCGAGTCACAAACAACGGACGGGAAGACAAATGGACCAAACGCTATATACCCCCACCAACTCAATTGAAAGAGGGGTTTAAACTTAACCAAATCAGACACATAGTTTATGTTTTACATTAAATTAGGCTTGTCATTCTAAAAACTGAGGGTTCAAAACTGCAGACTTGACCAAAAAGATTAAAATAATAAGTTCTAAGGGACATAAATAATTGCCTGATTAAACTGTTTACCTTTGGCACATCTATATCAATCAGTGACGGTAATTTCTTGAATAATGTTTTGATCTGTAGTAATATCTGAAAAAATTATATATATATATATATATATATATATACTGACACTAGAAGTTATCTTTGACTTAAACTAGAAGTTATCTATGACTTAACACAAAACTTTACTTTCAATGATTGATAGATTGTTGTTTAACATCAA
>MJUU01007412.1:46547-69504 GCA_002080025.1 Modiolus philippinarum | reverse complement strand
TGAGTAACAAAATTTTTTTTGCTATAATTTCTACATGTATATGCTCTTTACAAAAATTTTTGTTTATCAGATGTAGTGTGTAAGCATAAATAACTAGAGCCAAACTTCCATGGCTCAAAAACCAAAGGGACCGATGAAAACAGTTCCAGTTTGAGGTCGAACTGTGTTTAAACTTGAACAAAGGGACCAGAAAAAGTGTTTAGACATCTATGGTGTTCGAGTTAATGCAGTCTGAGCCATCAAAGTTCCACTGTAGTACCAAAGCAAGCAACCTGCAAACGATGTCTGGACACTGACATTATCAGCCAATGAAGAACACTAAAATTTCATACAAATTACGATTAGGCTATTTAAAACAATTTTGTTTGTATCACAAGCCCTAAACATGTCTGCCAAAAGTGTCAGGGTCAAACCCAATATTTAAATTAACCTTTCATTGCAACTGTAAGTTTAAGGTAGTTAGGGTGTCTTGCTTTGACATAAGAAATTTATTAAAATTTATACAATGAAACTTTGAGTACATGTAATATGCTACGAAAATATGCAAAAAAATTTGGGGGTCACAGATATGTTAAAAAAGATATAGGTCAAATTTGGTGTTTTCGCAATATATTTACAATAGAATTATATAGGAAATAGCCCTATACCACAATTCAAGTGCATATTTTTTCTATAAGTAGACATACAATTTTTTTCAAACTTTGTATATTTATTGGTACGATATAGAACTTCAATTTAAAAGCATATTTGTCACGGACTTTTTGAAAAAGTTTTTTCATGAAGCTTGAAGAATTTGTTCGTTTTTCGAGAAAGGGGAGATAACTTATTTCAGGTAATTAGACCCCACAATAAAAATGCTTTTGACAGATTTAAAATAGGATTGGGATCAATTACCTTATTTTTTTCAACAAACATAGAAAATTTGACCTATTCCATGGTATTTCATTCAAGAATTATCTCCCTTTGATAAAACCTTTCAAATTTTTGGCAGATATGTAATATTATTTGAGCAAACTTGATACTTATTGTTCATTTTTATTTAAATTATTGTATTAAAGACATGCAAAATCATTTAAACAACATTCTCATTGAGTTATTGATTTTTTGCTTGGATGCACAAAAAAAGATGCTCAGTTTTAGACACCCCAACTTAAGATCTTACCAAACCTTTTAAAGATTTTTTTTCAAATATTTTAGTAATTAAGCTCATATGTATCGGCCAAAATCAAAAAATTAACAGAGGAGACCAACCTTGATGTATGATCTGTCTGTCTGTAATGCCTTTGTGGCATCTCCTAGGGCCAAACCAAACATTTCTGTTTTGATATAAGCAAAACTTCTGTTGCCATAATATGCTGCCACATTGGGATTGACATCTATTGCTCTGGAATACCATTCTATAGCTTGTCCATACTCTGCTTCTATAAATATATACATTTGTTTAAATGTAAAAGAATGTCCGCTGGCTGAAGAAGACTAACAAAATCACTATGTCGGATCTTCCCTTGTACAGTACAGCCATAGTGGAGTGGTGATTTTCCACAAAAGTGGAAATGAGTGGATTTGAACTGTTTAATTTTATGTTGTCCACCCAAATCTCCCTAAATCCACTCAAAACCAGTTAATTGCCTCACCTTCTATAATGTTATGCAAGTAAAAAGTGTGGTTATTTAGTGACTTTAAGGGGTTTTTCATGCAATTTTTTATCAAGTTATTTCAGGAACAATTTTTTTTTTGTTTACTTCTAATTACTACCTCTAGAAATTATATATTTTTATCAAAACTTAATTGATGAAGTGTCAAGGACTTGCTAATAAACAACTGCTTATTGGCAAAAGTCATGAGGAACACGGGTAATAAATTTTGCAGTGTTGGGAGAATTTAGGATTTTGTTTTCAGTGCAATTAATGACAAGGTAATCCGTCTGATTCTTCCGAGAAAACACAGACTATTTTTCGGTGAATTTCTGTGTTTAACAGTGTCCAACCTGGAAAATATCTGCTGTTGAGAGGGGAGAATCAATTCCTGTTGAGCTAACAAAACATAAGACTTTCTGTATGAACTATAAGCCAGATAGCAATAATGACCAATACATCTGTTTTGAGTGAAGCGAGAACTGTAGAAGACCAAAATATTGCTGTAATCTTTATTAATAGATTCTATTGTTTAGATGTTTACTAGTACTTTAATTGTTTAAGTTTATCATGTTAATAATTTTTTGTTGAAAGTATTTTATTTCAAATTGAACATATTCCCACTTTCCTGTTCCACTGAAAACCAGATGGTGCAAAATAATTGTTTATGTGGCATTCTGTACCTTCAGATTCATACCCTGTGTCGACTTACAAGACATTTAAACATAATGATTTTACAGGGGCAAGTCATTTTAAATTGTTTTTCATATGTTTAATGCAAGTTCTAACATTAATTTCTGCATGATTTTAAAGTTGATCAATACATGTTTATTGTGCTGAATATTAAAAAAAAATGCTTTTAAAATGACTGCATGAATAGAAAGGTAAATGCTTAGGTGTGTTGATCATGACTTACAAGACTGCATCGTACATGTAGTACAATAGCCATATCCCTAAATAATGTCAGTAAATAGGCTTGTTCGTGAATCCAGTCAGTGACATCACAAAATAAAATTTTTTGGTTAGCAAAATTGTATTTCAACAGTAAATTGCATTGTATAGTAATAGGACAGAATTTTATTTTCTAAATAACTTTTTACAAACTAGTCCGATTTTGGATCTGTAAAATGTAGAGGGGTAACAATTCATCGATGAATCGATTATATCGATCCCAAGTAATGACGATTCCCTTATCGTATCGTTGGTCCGGAATCGTGATACCGAAAACGGCTTTGTTTTATACAACCGCACCCGATCTGATCTGCCTTTTATTAGCGCCAATATGGCAGAACTCGTAGATATAAACGAAGTTGTCATTGTGAATGCTCCCACGGCTTATAAATTGATATATATACTAATACCCCGGTATTTAATGACAATTATGACAGATACATGGCTCAGATATTAAAACAATTGTATAATGCAATTCATAATCTTGATATCTGCTGAATTTATGTCAAGAAAACAAGATTTACAATACCATGATACGTATCGTGATAGTATCGTATCGCAAGCAGATATCAGGATATGTATCGTATCGTGAGATTCCTCACCATACTCAGCTCTAGTTAAATGCCTTATAAACCTCAAAATTTTCATATTTTTCTACCGATTTACTTTTTCTATATTTCCTCTGAATAATTTGAAATGTCTATTTTAAATATTTGGAAATTGTGAAAATTTCGAATGCTACACAAATATGTCAATTAGATCAAATAAAAATAATAAAATATCGAAAATTTTCATATCCTGTTAAACTGTAAAATGTCTTCGATTCAGATCAAGAGAAATTATCAAATTACCTCTAACCAGTCAACTGAAAATGACATTTTTATGACCCTAATTGATTATGACAATCTTTTGCCAACCAAAAGGGTCCACAGGTAAAAATTTCTATGTTGTGACGTCACAGCTAATAAGCCTATAGCAAAAGTTTACATTTTGCACATTACCTTGTAGGTTGACCATCCACAGGTACTTGTTGCATAAAAAATGTCAGTCCCTGCCTTCTGGAGGAACTACATGAAATAAGTGCCTGCTCATGCAAGGGACCTGTGATGAGGAAATCTATAAATGAAGCAAACAAGATCTAAACGAATAAACTAGCTTTTCATTGCTTTACAAAATAAAGAATGAATTCACAATTAAATTGTATTGAATGGGCAGAGGCACTTGTTTCTTAGGGAGGGACTGACATTTTTTTTTGAAACAAGTGCCTGTGTGAATGGGGTATTATGTAATGTAAAATATATGGCATGTACAGCCTAGTGCCAAAAGTGAGTCAACTTTTACAATTTCCCTGTACATTTCAAGTAAAAATGGTCTCTGTTTAAAAAATTCTCCAAGAACCCAATTCTTATCCCATTTTCATGAAATTTGCACCGTTAAATAGAGTTTGAAATAAAGTTTTTTCCAATAATTTTAAAATAATTTTAAGACTTGTAACTTCCATATGTATTATGACGATATCAATTTAAACACAAACCAAAAATTTCAAAGTCAAAATTTACTATATATCCATTGTAAATTGTGACGACAGAAATTTCCCTTTGTATTTAAATTATGACAGTTAGGAAACTTATGGGTTTAAAATTATTTCTAAATTATAGGCAGAAACTGCATATCAAACTCCTTCCAACAGCGTAAATTAATTCATGAACATTGTTTCATAAAAAAAATGACAGTCCCTACCATTCTTCTAGGAAGAGGAGAGGGAGGTACTGGCATTTTTTATGAAACAAGTGACTGTGCAGTCCCTCCCTCTCTTCTTGGAAGAAGAGAGGGGGGCTGACAAGTGCATGTGATGAACTTCATGAAGAACTCGACGTTGTTTATTACTTTTGAAAAATTCGTTCGCCTTTTCTTTCAATTTTTCTGCCTCTTCCTTCAGATCTTCGGGTGTCTGTGAGTTTAGTATTTCTTCGGTGGTACTGATTAGACTATTCTGGTTAATATTTTCGTTTTTCTGTCCCACATCTGAGTCAGTAGTTTCCGCCATGCCTACATAGTTACAAAAAAGATTTCTTTNATATGGCGGTTGATGCACCGGGATCTGCTCACAATTTATCCAGTCTTATACAGTTATCCAAGACAATTGAACAGAAATACATATATTTATGTGCTTACTTATATATGAGGAATAAAATATTGAATTTTTATTTTTTTGCGAATTTTCCCTTTAAAGATAATGATTTTACAGGGGCAAGTCATTTTAAATTGTTTTTCATATGTTTAATGCAAGTTCTAAAATTAATTTCTGCATGATTTTAAAGTTGATCAATACATGTTTATTGTGCTGAATATTAAATAAAAAATGCTTTTAAAATGACTGCATAAATAGAAAGGTAAATGCTTAGGTGTGCTGATCATGACTTACAAGACTGCATCGTACATGTAGTACAATAGCCATATCCCTGTAATGTCAGTAAATAGGCTTGTTTGTGAATCCAGTCAGTGACATCACAAAATAATTTTTTTGGTTGGCAAAATTGTATTTCAACAAAAAATTGCATTGTATAGTAATAGGACAGAATTTTATTTTCTAAATAACTTTTTACAAACTAGTCCGATTTTGGATCTGTAAAATGCCTAATAAACCTCGAAATTTTCATATTTTTCTACCGATTTACTTTTTCTAGATTTCCTCTGAATAATTTGAAATGTATTTCAAATATTTGGAAATTGTGAAAATTTTGAATGCTACACAAATACGTCAATTAGATCATATAAAAATAATAAGATATTGAAAATTTTTATATCCTGTTAAACTGTAAAATGTCTTCAATTCAGATAAAAAAAAAATGGTGTCATCCTGGTTTGCATACATTTAATTACCCTACTAATTAAATAGTTAAATAAACAAAAAAGACACTAGGTTCACATACCTTGAAGATCTATAGTTTGTTTTAAATATGTACAAAAAAAAAATAAATCAAATATATTTTACATAAAAATATATTTCTCGGAGTGGATCTTTTTTAGAAACAAGGAAATATTTTTGCGACCAGTCGACTAAAGCGGTGTACTCTATTTTACGTAAATGTCGTTTTAATCACTTGCATGTCAATCATGTCAAATTGAAATGTTCGATAAAGCTATACTTCCAATTCTATTATATGGATCAGAGGTATGGGGTTTCGAAAATCTTGATGTTTTTGAGAGAGTTCATCTGCATTATTGTAAACATATATCATGTATATTGCACTTAAAACAAACTACTCCTAGCTATATGATATATGGAGAACTGGGAAGATTTCCAATCTCTATTAGTGTTAAATTAAAAGTGATAAAATTTTGGTTAGAAGTTAAACATACTGAAGGTTGTAAAATATCAAAAGTTTTATATAAACTATTGTATGTTTACTGTAACTATGGATTTGAAAAAAAATGGATGTCATTCATTAAAAGTATTTTTGATAACTGTGGTATGTCAAATATATGGCATCAACTAGAGTTATATAACAAAGAATGGATTGTATTATCTGTTGTACAAAAATTATAACATCAATTTAAACAATATTGGCTTGCCGAAATTAATGCATCGCCAAAAGGATTAAACTATAGAATCTTCAAAACAAATCTGGAATTCGAAAAATATTGACAGTTCTTCCATTAAATCTTTTATTTACATACTGTAAATTTAGATGTGGAAATCATCGACTACCGGTTGAGACGGGAAGGTGGCACAGCTTTCCTAGAATAGAGAGGCTGTGCCGCCTTTGCGATTCTTCCGATATTGGAGATGAGTTCCACTATATCTTATCTTGTGACTTTTATCGGAATGAAAGGAAAAGGTATATTTCGGAAATATATTGCAATAATGTAAATATAGAAACATTTAACCAATTGTTTTCTACTGCAAATAATGTACAACTTCAAAACTTGTGTAAATTTATAAATTGCATAAATAAGAAATATTGTGCTTGAAAATTTCTCACTATAATTCTTTTGGTGAAACTCAGGTAAAATTAAGATTATCAGTAAAAAACAGACTATAATTATTAAAACAACAATTTCCTATATGTTTATATAAACCTGTAATTAAATGTATGCAAACCAGGAGTAAACCAAAGAAATTATCAAATTACCTCTTAAAACAATTCCATACCAGTCAATTGAAAATGACATTTTTATGACCCTAATTGATTATGACAATCTTTTGCCAACCAAAAGGGTCCACAGGTAAAAATTTCTATGTTGTGACGTCACAGCTAATAAGCATATAGCAAAAGTTTACATTTTGCACATTACCTTGTAGGTTGACCATCCACAGGTACTTGTTGCATAAAAAATGTCAGTCCCTGCCTTCTGGAGGAACTACATGAAATAAGTGCCTGCTCGTGCAAGGGACCTGTGATGAGGAAATCTATAAATGAAGCAAACAAGATCTAAACGAATAAACTAGCTTTTCATTGCTTTGCAAAATAAAGAATGAATTCACAATTAAATTGTATTGAATGGGCAGAGGCACTTGTTTCATGGGAAGGGACTGACATTTTTTTATGAAACAAGTGCCTGTGTGAATGGGGTATTATGTAATGTAAAATATATGGCATGTACAGCCTAGTGCCAAAAGTGAGTCAACTTTTACAATTTCCCTGTACATTTCAAGTAAAAATGGTCTCTGTTTAAAAAATTCTCCAAGAACCCAATTCTTATCCCATTTTCATGAAATTTGCACCGTTAAATAGAGTTTGAAATAAAGTTTTTTTTCCAATAATTTTAAAATAATTTTAAGACTTGTAACTTCCATATGTATTATGACGATAACGATTTAAACACAAACCAAAAATTTCAAAGTCAAAATTTACTATATATCCATTGTGAATTGTGACGACAGAAATTTCCCTTTGTATTTAAATTATGACAGTTAGGAAACTTATGGGTTTAAAATTATTTCTAAATTATAGGCAGAAACTGCATATCAAACTCCTTCCAACAGCGTAAATTAATTCATGAACATTGTTTCATAAAAAAAATGACAGTCCCTACCATTCTTCTAGGAAGAGGAGAGGGAGGTACTGGCATTTTTTATGAAACAAGTGACTGTGCAGTCCCTCCCTCTCTTCTTGGAAGAAGAGAGGGGGGCTGACAAGTGCATGTGATGAACTTCATGAAGAACTCGACGTTGTTTATTACTTTTGAAAAATTCGTTCGCCTTTTCTTTCAATTTTTCTGCCTCTTCCTTCAGATCTTCGGGTGTCTGTGAGTTTAGTATTTCTTCGGTGGTACTGATTAGACTATTCTGGTTAATATTTTCGTTTTTCTGTCCCACATCTGAGTCAGTAGTTTCCGCCATGCCTACATAGTTACAAAAAAGATTTCTTTGCAGGGAGACAACTCCGTAATCGACAACTCGTACCGTATTTTTTCATGTGTAACGTTGTACTATGGTCTATTCTAATATGAGTCTCTTCTTCCGCTTTGGAAACAAAGCTATGTTCTAATTCCAACAATATTTTTTAACACATGCGTATATTTTTTTACAAAAGAACATTCGTAAAGTACAATTTTACATTTAATTCACTCAATATTCATTTTATTTTGTGTAAATAAAGTTTTTAACTAATGAATCTCCCAAACATCCGCATCAAATAATGACAATAATAGAAATTTACAACCGTTACTAAATTTAAGACTCGGAACTGAAATTGACATAACCGTAACCTAGCAACAAATGTGTTGTTGTTATGAAATCTTTTCTAAGTTTCAAATCATGCTCTACGATTTAAATATATTTTTTTTAGAGATTTTTAATGTTAATTGAATTATGTTAATTGAATTATAAATATGAGTTTTATTCATTTTCTGTTTTTTGGCTTCAAAAATAACATAACTAAACAGTCATATACTATTTACTTTCTGGCATGTGGCTATGTTTTTCGGCCATTGTAGGTGTTTCCTGTTATCTTTTTTATTCCATATAAATCAGAAATACAAACAGTTCACACTTACACCCGCTTCGATTTTAAAATATCCGTATTTTCAGAGACATATAATTAAATTATATGTCTCTGGTATTTTATATGTTTAATAACAGATTATTTGTTCTTATTCATAAGCTTATGAGCTATTTGCATGAATAAAACAACGAATATAGATTTCTCTGTGTCCATTTATGTGTGTTCATATGCGGTTTCCGACATATTTCAACTCTTATGCAAAACCCAATATCGCTCTCTTACAGCCGCTTCGAATGTTTAAAACTCTTGTTAAATATATTAGAATCGAAATAGATTATTGCAATTGGGCTCTATGCGAATTAGAACATGGTCAGACCTTATACTTGTCTTTATTTTATACCTCGCTATCGCTCGGTATAAAATATTGACAAATATAAGGTCTGCCCATGTTCTAATTCGCATAGAGCCCGCTTGCAATAATCTATTTCTTAATTATGCCTCATGTATGCTTAAGTGTAATAAAAAGTTTCAAGTTCAAGTATATATATTGCAATATACAATTCTAACGCCCATGACAAGATTCCAAAAAACATAAGAGGTCTTTGAGAGTTTACCAAACTTGGCAATATTTTGGAAACAGATTGGTGACAATGTTTCTTCAATGTCAAACAAACAGTTAAACAAAACAGTGGTCTTGACAATTTCATGGAATTTAACAAATTGGGGGAAATGAAATCCGATCAGGGAAAATGTCTATATCTAAATCAAAACAAATTCTTAGACTTGCTCGACTTGCTTAGTAGAATTTCCAAAAATAAGTGGTCTTTTTTAGTATGTGTATAGTAGTCTTTTTATGTGCATGTCTGAATCTCTATGCAGTTTTATAGTGCTTATGTGTTATGTAGTCTGTTTTAAGAGCTTAACTGAGTTTTATTGTATTTATCCGACTTTTAGATAAAATTTACGTGACTTGACACTTTCGAGAGATTAACCAAATTTGGAATCAATTATTCTGGAAATCTATTTGGTAAAAACGATTGCCCTAATCGAAACAAATCCTAAAAACATGATTGTTAGGAAGAATTCCCCCCAAAAATAAGCGGTCTTTTACACTTTCAAAAAATTTACCAAAATTGAAATCAATTTTGGACTGAGAAAATAATTGTCCTACTCGAAACATATCATAGCAGATCTCTAAGTTTGGACATTAAATACAAGTTTATATGTTAACGTTGGTCTATGACGCTTGGTGTGGATACTCCCCATTATATTAGGGTTCTGTACAGTAACACAACTTCACACAAAACGAGATCAGGTAAGTGAAAAGGAGAAAAAACTAGATGTGTACCTAATTGGGCTCGGATGATCCGCCATCTTATTATGACTCAACAAAAGTTGTCGTACAGGTTACAAGACAGTGGATCATGGCATATGGTTGCTTGGTAGAATTCCAAAAATAAGTGGTCTTTAACAGTTTCAGGAAATGACCAAAATTCAAATATTTTGGAAATCAAATCGGTGAAAATGATTGACCTTATAAGAAAAGTAAAGGTATCTTTGCAAGGAAGAATTTAAAAAAAGAGGTCTTTGAGACTTTCATGATATTTACTAAAATTGGAAATCACAATTAAGAATTCTTAGTTTACAGAATTTTTTTTCCAAATGCTTGCCAAAATAAATTACCGGTATATGCTGAAATATCCCACAAAAAATCAACATTTTCAGGAAATTTACCAAAGTTGGAACTGGAATAAAATTCCAAAAGTTTATTGCATATCTACAGACTATATACAACTATTCTTAAAAAAAAACACAAAATTAAATCTCTAAATCGAGAAATTTAGGAGGAGTTAATGCCGTATGTGTCACAATACACATTTTGGGGTCTTTGTTCAATCGACATCATGGAACCTCTTGTTTGCACCAAGACCAATATCGAAAATCCGAAAGCTTATTGGGCATCTGCAGAATTAAATGTATGCAACAATTCTATAACAAAATGAAAACCGTGGGAGGAGTTTACGGACAAGTAAGTGTTACGGACCAGGGACTATACATATAGTTCCTGGATGGACTGGCCAACAGACAGACGGACGGGCCAACAGCCATATCCCCGAAATTTTTAACCGAAAGTGTGAGAATAATAACATCCCCTTCGGTATATCTCTCTGGGTGAAGTAACTGATTAACAAAGTACTAAGTAAAATTTTATTTAGAGTCGGGACAGAGCCCTGGAGTCGGTATATACAACACAACCCATGAAGAGCTTTTTACCGACGTCCAATTAAAACATGCAGGTGACGTTTTACATTAAAACACATTTCATAATTCAAACAATACACAAGAGACCAAGTTACATTTTTATATCAAGTGCGAGTTTGGTTCAAGTCCACCAATTTGAAAGAACTATAACAGAAGACTATTTCAAAAGACTACGTTAGAGGGTTCCGACTCATATGATCATTGAATAGGTCATTTAATAGACATCAATCCCTGGGTTTGGTGTTGGGGGTGAAGTTTCGGCCAGAACTGGGATTCATTTTTTTGCTGGATATTGGTATGACCATTTCTTTTTACTGTCCAAGTAGCTGTTGAGCTGCTGCCGGTGTTGTATGGCCATTTTTCTCGATGCCAATTTTTTCCCACCCGGGGTAAATTGGGTCGATCCTATCCGGCCCCATATAGGAAATTTGCAATCAGAGCGATTTNCCCCCCCCCCCCCCAAAAAAAAATAATAAAATGGAATACGTGCACATATTGTAGTATAGTAATCATGGTAAATTCTCCCTTTAGTTACGATACCAACGAATGGTTTCCTTAGTAACTTTAAAAATATTCTACATTTTTAAATTGTTTTATTCCGTGAATCGATATTAATACTATGGCACGCGAAATTAACCAGAACTTAGGTAAACCAGGATTATCGCCGAAAAACCCGGTTTACCGGGTCGGTAATCCTGGGTTAGCGAAGAAAACCCCAATTTCCGCTCGGTAATCGGGGTTTTCGAAATTAAATACATACTAACCTTCGCTTCCTATGAGTTTTTATTGTAAAACCTACATCATCGAGTGGTAAAGTAGGTTTTACAGCGCGGAATTAACCAAAACTTCGGTAATCCAGGTTTATCGACCGGTAATCCTGGTTTACCTACAAAAAACCTATAACCGTTCGGTAATGTGGGTTTTTAAAATTGAATACATGTTAACCTCCGCTTCCCATGAGTTTTTTTTGCTAAACCTAGTTTACCGGTCGGTAAAGTAGGTTTTACAGCCCGGAATTAACCAAAAGTAGGAAAACCAGGTTTACCGATCGGTAATCCTGGTTTACCGACCACAACCTCAATTACCGGATAGCTTATATGATTGGCTAAAGAATTTTAGGTGTGACCAAGAAAAAAGATCTAGTATTGAAATCATTTTTTTTTTGGTTATTTTAATTATTACATCATCTTGTCTATTTATTTATCGCAATTAGAAAAAATATAGGTTAAAAATATTATTGAACAAATGGATATTAAGTAATAATATTTCAAATTAGGAAATAAATCTTTAATATTAAAACGCATGTTAATTATAAAAAAGTAATTCGTATTTTTTTTTTAATTTGGGAAACGTTTTTTAATATGAAAATGCACTTTATGCATTTATTTCATGTCATTTCGTTGTTTATTTATATAAAGAATTAAAAGTGATTTTTAATATAAACAAAATCGTACTTTCGAATCAGCAGTTTCATCCCCCTAAACTTTTGTATAGTAGAAATATACTTCTATATCATTAAGAAAGAATAAAAAAGTTGATTGAATTGATTTTGAATAATAAAAGGGGTATCAATAAATATAAAATTAAATATTTAATATTTTAAATTAATTTTTAAAATGATCAAAAAAATTGTATTCTTTATTATTAAAATATAATCTTTTTTTTATATAATACAAAAAAATATTTCCTATTTATTTTTTTCAAGATTAAAATATCAAAAATACCCCTTTTATAAATAAATAAAAACAAGATGATGTAAAAAATAATTAAAATAACCAAATAATGATTTCAATACTTAATCTATTTTTTGATTGGTTACATCCAAAATAGTTTAGCCAATCATATAATCTATCCGGCAATTGAGGTTTTGGTCGGTAAACCAGGTCGGTAAGGTAGGTTTAGCAAAAAAAACTCATAGGAAGCGGAAGTTAATATATATTAAATGTTGAAAACCCACATTACCGGTCGGTAATTGGGTTTTCTAAGCTAAACCGGGATTACCGACCCTGCCAAACTGGGTTTTCCTGCAACAAACCCGGTTTACCTTAGTTCTGGTTAATTTCGCGTGTCATGTAATACAGAATTCATGGTCTCATGACCAATAATATTTTTTTTGAAGTAAACAATCGTTTCTTATCGACTGTAAGTGGCTTCTTCTCATCTTACTGATCGCGTGATCTGATGGCAAGGGCTCACCCTGGCTATGGCCCAGGCAACAAAAAGTGCCATAATAAAGTTTTATGTGTAATTACATTTCACTGAATTATTCCTGCATTTTCGAATTAGAGTTCCTGATATGTCTATGGATGCGTCCAGTCGGTCATCGTTTGCAAATCCCTACAGTTTGAAAAAAACTGCAGTAAAATACAAAAAAGACGTTCAATGAATCACAAAAATCAAAGTCCAGAGTCATGGTAAAACAAAAAGAAAAGAAAAAAACAAAATAAAAAAAAGGAAAAAAAAGAACACGGAAGATCCACAAATTGCATGTAGTTCATTTTGTGATGAAGATGTGTTGAATTGTGCTTTTTATTTAAGATGTATATTTATTGTTAACTGAAGTAATGAATCTCTTCCTTCAGTTTTTCGATAACAATAAACGGTAATAATGATTCTCAGTCAATTGATAATGGATAGCATTAGGACATTTGTCGGTTGACTTTGGATAGTCACAATTCGTGATGAAAATAAGGTCATCTTTACCAATATTTCATGCATGAGTGACTCAGGTTAAAACAGGTCTGAGATACTACATCTTCTCTAGCCAATGGTAACGATCCGCTCCTCTCGTCTCCGATTGAGAGGAGAGGAGCGGATCCCTTGGCTAGCGAAGATGGAGATACAAGAGCAGATACAGGAATTGTATTTTATCAGTAGACGTGCCTTTTATAGTCACAAGGATCCAGACAAAACCTATATTTTGTGCACGAATGACCGTAAGTTTAATGTTTGCTTAAAAGTTAAGATCTGAGATACAATAGCAGGTTGAGCAATTACAATTGTGGTGGATTACATTTGTGGTAGATGTTTCATTGTTAGAAGCTATGTGTCACCAACCATCATTATCGACTTCAAATTCCAAGTGCATTCCTTTTATACGACGTGTTCAATGAGAGGATACCTCTTCTGTTAATGAGTTTGGGGCATTTTCAGCTGCTTGCTAAATGTTTTTGATGAAATAAAACAGTTGTCAACTGTTTTTGGACCACCTGGTGTTTTCTGTTCTGTTAATTCTTACTTTATAAGATTAAGATTAAGATTAAGATTGTTTATCCCAATTAACGGTCCCACAAGGGGCATACAAATTTCATACAATGATTAAGATTCATTTCAGGTACACATACATACATACAAAATTAGACAAAGAACACAAGAACATATATATATGTATAACGATTGTAATAAAGTGATAATTATATACTAATATTTTCAACGGTCAGGCCAGAGCCAAGCAGGGATAATACCAGTAGAAATATAAATATACACACTATATAAACAGTCAACCATGTTGGCGTCTAATCTCAAGACACTCTTGGATATACGTTCCAAGAAGGTCCAGAACATCAGAATTCTCATTTAAAAAAATCAAAACTGTCAAGGGAATAAAAATGACTGTTTGCTGTTAATTATAAAATCATATAACTTGTGTTGTAAATTTACTGGTAACTGCTCCTAGAAAAAAGTAAGATTGCATGCCTATTTACAATGAACCCCCCCCCTTGCCCCCCTCATCAACGAAATCATTCACCTGATGGTCATGTATTCAGATTTACATATATCCGGATCTGTAACTATTGTGATCTCATTGACATCTACCTTATCTTTCTTTCAGTTATTTCATTTAAGGTTCCTTTTTATTATTAAAGTTTTTTTTTCATTGGTTCAAACAAGAATTTGTAAAGTGATGCTACACTTCATAAATCCTTGGTTCAAAGTATTGAAAGTGCATGTTGGTATGTATAATTCAAAGAATACGTCTTCATGTGATCCTATGGTTACTTCTATCACGTATGCGTAAACCATGTTTCATAGAATAAGGATCATTTTATAGTTCAATTCATATTTTATCACATAGTTTGACAAAGCAACAAAAGCTCTCAGTATCGACTACAAATTCAACAATAACTACATGGAAAATACAATTAAAACATAACAATTTTAGTAATGACACATCAGCAAAGGAATACACACTGGATAGCTTGATGTATTGTTTTTTTTTTAATTACACGTACAGTCTTCTTTGAATTTAACTACAGAGATGTGCAAAAAGTACCACGCCATATATAGGTAACAACAATATAGTTTAATACATTATCAGCTGGTACGACAACATATCACACATCGTTTTTGATTTGTTAAATTTTGTTGTAGTTGAGGGACTTAGAACATTTTCAGCATTATTGCACAATCGCAGAATCTGTCCACTTCATGTGAAAGATAACTTTGATGTTTGGCAGAATGAATTGTTGTGTAGACATGCATCATATTATATCCCAAATTGGATTAAAAAAATTTTGAATAAGCAAAAGCTCTCAATAGCCTGTATCGCTCGCCTGAACCATGGCTGCCAGACAGGAGTTTCAGAGATCTGAATGGTCCAGTGTCAAGCAATGTGAAGCGCTGGTGGCCATCAAAGATTGGGGACACAATTTTCGGATGAACCACCGAGGGACTACTGTGATCAGGTTTGACCAGGTTTGGTGCCAACTGGCCAAGTAGTTTAAGAGCATGGGATCTCTAAATGTGCTTCCCAATTTGGTCCCGTGTTAAACCAAGTTCACTTCTGAGAGCATCTTGAATTAAGTGTGAACCTGAAAAACACTTTTTTACAGAAGACCACCCATAGACTGTTGCGGACAAGTTTGTTTCAAACTGGCAGTGTTGTTTCCGCAGATCTCTGAATGCGTTTTCATATAGGGTCCAATGTTAAATAATGCCCCCAGTTGATGTCCATCTTGGATAAAATGCAATCCTGAATAATATCACTAAAGGATCAGTATGACCATGTTTTGTTCCAATTTATCAGTAGTTTATGATTCCCCGAATCTGTCCACAGTTGACATTGACTAACTTAGACCGTCTATGTTGAAGGTTAAACTATGGTTTCAATATGCCAAATATCTTAAAGAAGAGAAGAAATAGTTTCTGAAAACATACTTTTTTGAAGGGGCCAGTAAAGGACTATTTTGGCCAAGTTTGGTTTCTATTGGCCATTAGTTTTTGAGGAGAAGATCTTTGAATGTATTTTCAAATAGGTGTTATGTTAAAATTATGTTCCCTACTGGCGGCTATCTTGGATATATCGCGGATCTGAAAAACACCTTTTTTTGCAGGAGATCACCCAAGGACTATTATGGTTCCAGTTGGTCAAGTAGTTTCTGAAAAGATCCTTGAATGAAAAGTTTATGCCGGACGAACGAATGACGCAGATGGCAAAAACTCATCCCGGGTTTAGCCTGGTGATCTAAAACGAAAAAACACTATATCTACAGAGGACCATCCAAGGACTATTGTTAATATGTTTGGTTCTAATTGGCCCAGTAGTTTCAGAGAAGATTTCTGAATGTTTCCCATATGATGCAACGTTAAACTTTGCTCTCCCTGTCAGCAATCTTCGTTTTTCCCCATCTTTGAGCAAAGGACCTGGGCGAATCCGTAAAACACTATTTTTACAGTGTTTCAGCCAAGAATTTTTGTGGACAAGTTTGGTTCAAATTAACCAAACAGTTTCGGAGAAGAAGATATCTGAATGCATTTTCAAATAGGGTCCAATGTTAAATTATGTTCCCTGCTTGCAACCTTTTTGAATAAGTTGTCAACATTTATACGGAACCATCCAAGGACTATTGTCATCAAGTACTGTTCCAACTGGCCCAGCTTTTTCAGAGATGAATATCTTTTATGATAAAAAGTTAGGACAAACAGCTGATGGACAATGGACATGAGGCACAAAGTGATAGCAAAAACTCACCTTGGGTTTAGCATGGTGAGCTATTACGAAAAACACTATTTTACAGAGGACAACCCAAGAACTAGATCGTGAATAATTTTGGTTCTAATTGGTACACTAGTTTCAGCGGAGAAGATTTCTGAATGTTTCTATGCACCGTTAAACTATGTTCTCCCCGTCAGCCACCTTTGAGAAAAGGACGAATCTGAAAAAAAACCCTATTTTTATAGGGTTCCACCTAAGAATTTTTGTGGACAAGTTTAGTTCAAATTAACCAAGCAATTTCGGAGAAGATCTCTGGATGCATTTTCGAATATGGTCCAATGTTAAATTATGTTCCATGCTTGCGACCTTTTTGGATAAATTGTCAATCTTTATACCTCTTTATACGGGACCACTCAAGGACTATTGTTATCAAGTACAGTTCCAACTAGCCCAGCTTTTTCAGAGATGATTTGTTAAGACATACACAGCTGATGGACAAAAGAAAGCAGACAAAAAGTGATGACAAAAGCTCATCCTAGCGATAGCCAGGTGAGCTTAAGACATATGTTAGATACCATTTTTCGGGGGTCAAACTTTAATCTGCACTATAGTCTCAGACTATTAGTCTGTATCAGTTCTGAAACATTCATTTTATTGCAGCAAATCTTGTTTACCTGGTTTACCTGTTTCCGAGGTCTACATTTTAGGCCTCTAGGGCCCTTCTTCAAAGACTTGCCTTTAATTGTAAGAAAAGAATTTAAAAAAATAATTTTTTTTTTGCCCAACTTTTGAACAATTATTTATATCCAGACTGTGTATAATAATTTTTACATTTTGTAAAATATGGGCTTTCAAGTATCTATAACAGTGGTTTGCACCGGTCTGTTATAAATACAGTTTTGGGAAACTAACTCACTTTAAAATGAATAAAACACGGAATAAAGTTCCAAATTGTAATGAGGAAATATTCAAAGAAATAACAATATAACAAATACACACGGAACAATCCGTATAATGCAAATACGGCTTTAACGTACGGCGTCCGCACAGTTTCGATGTCGGAATCAAACTGTCCGAAAACATATTAACAAATAATTGAATGATATAATATTACACAATAAGACCGGCGAAAACATGTGAGAATTAACAATTAATATATCAGATCATTCAGAAAAAAAGAACAGACAAACAAATAATGAAGAAAATAAATTAGCAGCTTAGCGTTAGGTGTCTTAAGTCCTTGAGTCAAGATGAGAAATTAAAATTCAAGAAAATTAAATGTCAAGAATAAAAATACCAAAAACGAAAATTAATCAGATTTAACCACAAACTAAACACGTGTGGATTCTAATAGATGTCTCACCCGCCCCTGTTCGACGGCTAAAATTGATGTGAAAAATCAAACTGACCTTATCACAAAAACATGTTCACTAGACTGCAAGCCTATCACTAATACATATTGAGAAACCAAAAATGTTCAATATAATGTAAGCGTAAGGTCAAGGACAAAAGCCATATAACAGGCAGTCAAGTACTACACAAGACAAACCCAATTTCAAAACATCAGTGACCTACCATTAATAGATAATGAAAAACTAAACATCTTACTAGATCATGAAATTACGGTTACAGACATAAGTAATAATGCAGACTGTCATGTACTACAGAAGATCAAACCACATACCAAATATCATTGACCTACCACTAATATATACTGAAAAACTTTCATCATGCTCACTAGACCATGAAGTTGAGGTCAAGGACAAAAGCCACATGGCAGACTGTTATGCACTACCAAAGACCAATCCATATACCAAATATCATTGACCTATCACTTATAGTTACTGAGAAACGGACATTATCATAGAAACCGTACATACTCACTAGACAGTGAAATTGAGGCCAAGGACAAAATCCAGATGACAGACTGCCATGCACTACTCACGACCAACCTATATACCAAATATCAATGACCTACACCTTGTAGTTACTGAGAAACTGACCTAATCAGAAAAACTTAACATGCTCACTAGACCGTGAAATTGATATCAATGACAAAAGCCATATAACAGACTGTCATGTACTACCCAAGACCAACCCATACACCAAATATCATTGAACTGCTGCTTGCAATTACTGAGAAACTGACCTAATCACAAAACTTTACATGCTCACTAGACTATGAAATTGAGGTCAAGGGCAAAAGCCATATGACAGACTGTTATGTACTATCCAATACCAAGCCATATACCAAATATCATTGACCTACCACTTCTAGTTACTGAGAAACTGACCTAATCACAAAAACTTAACATGCTCACTAGGCCATGAAAACTTACTATGCTCACTAGGTCAAGGACAAAAGCCACATGACAGACTGTTATGTACTACCCAAGGCCCAACCTAAAAAACAACTTTTTTGTAAGGGACCACTCAATGACTATTGTGGCCAAGTTTGGCGCCATTGGCTAGGTAGTTTCAGAGAAACAGATCCTTGAACGTGTTTTCCCATTGGGGCCAATGTTAAAACTATGTTTCCTGCTGACAGCCATCTTGGATATCACATGGACTTGAAAAACACCTTTTTTGTAAGGGACCACTCAAGGACTATTGTGGCCAAGTTTGGTGCATATTGGCTCAGTAGTTTCAGAGAAGAAGATCCTTGAACGTGTTTTCCCATACTGTCCAATGTTAAAACTATGTTTCCCACTGGAAGCCATCTTGAATATGGCACCAACCTGAAAAACACCTTATTTGCAAGATACAACCAAAGGACTTTTGTGGCCAAGCTTGGTACAATTGGTCAAGAAGTTCCAGAGAAGATCTTTGAACAAATTTTCCTATAGGTTCCAAATGTTAAAACTATGTTTCCCGCTAGCAGCCATCTTGGATATCACGCAAGCCTGAAAACACCTTTTTTGTAAGGGACCACCCAAGGACTATGGTTGCCAAGTTTGGTGACATTTGGCTCAGTAGCTTCGGACAAGAAGATCCTTGAAAATGTTTTCAAATAGGGTCCAATGTTAAAACTATGTTTCACGCCGGTGGTTATCTTGGATATCGTGCTGACCTGAAAAACACCTTTATTGCAAGGGACCATCCAAGGACTCTTGTGGCCGAGTTCCAATTGGCCCAGTAGTTTCAGAGGAGATTTTTGAACGTGCTTTCCAATAGGGTCCAATGCTAAGACTATGTTTCACGCTGGCGGCCATCTTGGATATCCCCAGAGCCTGAAAAACACCTTTTTTTTGTAAGGGACTCCAAGGACTATGGTGGCCAAGTTTGGTGCCAATTGGCTTAGTAGTTTCAGAGAAGAAGATCCTTGAAAGTGTTTCCCCATAGGGTCCAATGTTAAAACTATGTTTCCCGCTGGCAGCCATCTTGGATATCGCGCAAACCTGAAAAACACCATTTTTGTAAGGGACCTCCCAAGGACTGTTGTGGCCAAGTTTGGTTCCAATTGGCCCAGTAGTTTCAGAGATGATCTTTGAATGAAAAGTTTATGTAGGACGGACGACGGACACAAAGTAATGGCAAAAGCTCACCCTGGTGAGCCAGGTGAGCTTAAAATTGCATGAAAAAATATACAGATCGCGAGGCCATCATACCCAATACCTCTACAAAGTTTGAAGCCAATTGGCCAAAGGGTTGTTAAGTTAGTGTGCGACATGTAAAACATAGGTAATCAATGATTACAAAGTTCACCTCGTTATTGCACATGGACACAGAACCCAATTTTGCCAGGGTGCTGACCTATGCATACACATAAATGATCTTACCATGAACAGAAACTTTAAGATTTTAACTCCAATGTAAACTTAAATGTATGTCGTTCATGCAAAAAATATAGGTCAAAGTGATCTTCTTTTGCCTGTATGCATGTTCATGCAAGGTAAGATGATCCTACCATGTTAAGGTACTGAGATATGAACTGGGACATAAACTTGAATGTAAGTCGATCATGCGGACAATTTAGGTCAAAGTGACCAAATTTTGCCTGGATGCTGACCGACCACCAAAGATGCATGCACATGCAAGGTTAGATGATTCTACCATGTACAGGTACTGAGATATGAACTCGGATGTAAACTTGAATGTAAGTCGATCATGCAGAAAATATAGGTCAAAGTGACCTTATTTTGCCTGGATGCTGACACACTACCAAATATGCATGCACATGCAAGGTAAGGGTAAGATGATCCTACAATGTACAGGTACGGAGATATGAACTCGGACGTAAACTTGAATGTTAAGTCGATCATTCGGAAAATATAGGGTAAAATGATCTAATTTTGCCTGGATGTTGACATACCGCCAAAGATGCATGCACATGCAAGGTAAGATGATCCTGCCATATACAGGTAGTGAGATGCGAACCCGGATGTAAACTTGAGTGTAGATCATGCAGAAAATATAGGTCAGTGACTTTATTTTGCCTGGATGCTGACTTACCATGGACAGGTACATGTACTGAGATATGAACTTGGACATTAAATTGAATGAAAGCCAATCAAGCGGGAAATATAGGTCAAAGACACCTAATTTTCTCAGAGTCTGTGAGATAACCAAAAATGCATTTGTATACAAAGTTTAATGATCCTACCTTACATAGTTACCAAGATATACACCTAAATGCGGTCTTGGACTAAGACACGGATGCAGACACAGGCCATCATACCCAATAACTCTACAAAGTTTGAAGTAAATTGGCCAAAGGGTCGTCAAGATAGAGTAACATGTAAAAAATTGCCTTTAAATTAACTAATAAACTCTCACAACTCTCGCAAGAAAATCGAAATTTCACAAAAAAGTATACAGATCTTGAGGCCATCATACCAAATACCTATACAAAGTTTGAAATGAATCAGCCAAATGGTTGTCAAGTTAGAGCATGACATATGAAATGGACGGACAGACAGACAGAGAGACAATCGGACATCGGTATACCATAATACGTCCGACATTAGACGGGTGTATAAAAATCATTCCATACAAGCCAAGAAAAAATAAACATGCCCATAAACAGACAGATAAACTGAAAACTAAAGGACATCCAAATCCATGTGGGACCAACCTGGACTCTGTCCCCTTTAATAACAGCTGAATTATGATATGAATCATACAGTCAACAAACAAAGCTTTCCATTCATAAAGTGTTTATTTCTTTGTTACAAAAACAGTCAAAGCTTTTACTGCAACAAAAATATGATAAAATGTGTTACAAAATGTATAACAATATCATTTACAAATTCATTAAACAATTTATGTCAATCACAAACACATATAGGTCAGGTCATTCATTTATTTTGGTATATTCAAAATAGGATAAAAATACTCTGGTGTAATTCAAAGTAACTTTGCATCCATGTATTTCTAAATACTGTTGTAAAAGTTAGAATGAGCTGCTGCCATGATGAATGGAATAATAGATATAATCAAACAAAGTACAGTATTGGTAAAACTTTCTATGTTGATCTTTTTCACTTTTCATAAATCAATGAAGGTGCATGGAATGAAAAGAAAATGACATTTGTTACTTCAAACTATTAATGGTTAAAACAAACAATAACCAAATCACAACAATGTCAAATGAGGGTCAAAATCAACAGGATCTTTTCTAGTGAATAGAGTAGCCTTTTTTTCTTTGACAAATTAAGAAAGTGAAACATACTGATAAATTACAAGTACATGTAATATTTGCAACTATAGAGGAACCTGTTTTAACCAACTCCTTTACGAATGAGAATTTTGATAAGTTTAGACACTTATACAGAATGCACTGATAATGAGACCAAGGTAACTCATACCATGTTTGGCAATGACCGTTTTTTTTTGTGTGTATATCTTTGAAATACCTACAGATCATCTAATATTGCATGAACTCAATGTAAGGGTTTAAGAAATATCCGTCAAAATAAAGAATAAAAGACTAATAAATTCAAAGGCAGTACTTCTTCATTTGAGTGTCATCCTTTCATGGCAATACATACCAAAATCAATATAAAACATGTAATCTTAACTGAGATTAAGAGACTGTTAGTATAAGAAATAAAGGGCTACACCGAGCGCAGCATGATACGACCGCAGCATGTCGATCACTGAAATTTCAACAAAAGTATAGTTCAAAGTGAATGTGGACACAGTAAAGAGCTTGATACAATAATTAGAGTGACACAAAAAGAAGCTTGACACAGTTATTAGCTGGAAACAAAATACGGAAAAAA